>JAJEJO010053289.1:624-86172 GCA_020662805.1 Glaucomys volans | reverse complement strand
TCATTTCCTTAGCCCATTTATTGACTGGGTTATTTGTATTCTTGGTGTAGAGTTTTTTAAGTTCTTTCTATATTCTGGAGATTAGTGCTCTATCTGACATGTGTATGGCAAAGATTTTCTCCCACTCTGTAGGCTCTTTCTTCACATTGTTGATTGTTTCTTTTGCTGAGAAAAAGCTTTTTAGTTTGAATCTATCCGAATTATTGATTCCTGATTTTATTTTTTGTGCTTTGGGAGTCATGTTAAGGAAGTCTGGTCCTAGGCCGATATAATGAAAATTGGCATCATCGTTGAAATTCTAACCAGAGCAAATAGACAGACTAAAGAAATAAAAAGGATTCAAATAGGAAAAGAAGAACTTAAACTATCACTATTTGCAGATGATATGATTCTATGTTTAGAGGAGTCAAAAAATTCCACCAGAAAACTTCTAGAACTCCTAAATGAATTCAGCAAAATAGCAGGATATAAAATCAACACTCATAAATCTAATGCATTCTTATTCATAAGTGATGAATCCTCTGAAAGAGAAATTAGGAAAACTACCCCATTTACAATAGCCTTTAAAAAAATAAAATACCTGGGAGTCAATTTAACAAAAGAGGTGAAAGACTTCTGCAACGAG
The DNA here is from genome assembly GCA_020662805.1 of Glaucomys volans. Lineage (NCBI taxonomy): Eukaryota > Metazoa > Chordata > Mammalia > Rodentia > Sciuridae > Glaucomys > Glaucomys volans. Next base: position 85,547 of record JAJEJO010053289.1, on the reverse strand, counting down.
AACTACAGAACACTAAAGAAAGAAATTAAAGAAAACCTTAGACAATGGAAAGATCTCTCATGTTCTTGGATAGGCAGAATTAATATTATCAAAATAGCCATACAAAGCGCTATACAAATTCAATGCAATTCCAATTAAAATCCCAATGATGGACCTCATAGAAATAGAGCAAGCAATCATGAATTTCATTTGGAGGAATAGGAGACCTAGAATAGCTAAAGCAATCTATAGCGGGAAGATACCAGACCTTCAACTATACTACAAAGCAAGAGTAACAAAAACTGCATGGTATTGGCACCAAAATAGGCAGGCAGACCAATGGTACACAGAATAGAGGACGCAGAGACAAACCCACCTAAATACAGTTATCTTAGACTTGACAAAGGAGCCAAAAACATACAATGGAGAAAAGATAGCCTCTTGAACAAATGTTGCTGGGAAAACTGGAAATTCATATGTAGCAAATTGAAACTAAACCCCTATCTCTCACCTTGCACAAAATTCAACTCAAAATGAATCAAGGACCTAGGAATTAGACAAGAGACCCTGTACCTAATAGAAGAAAAAGTTGGCTTTGAACTTTCTATCCTCCTGCCTATCTCATCCTCTGGAGCTGCTGGGATTATAGCTGTGCCCCACCATGCCAGGCAAGGTGCTTATTTTTTAAGAGCATTTCATGGATTTATTTTCTCTAAAATAAGGGCATGTATATTACTATATATCATATATACATATAATACATATGTGTACATGATTATATATATGTGTGTATATGTATATATTTATTTGTAACCTAGTGAGGCATGTGAGTTTCATTTCTGAAATTTCACTTTTATTTGCATAGATTAATTGATGATTGGTAATCTCTTGAAGTTTTACTAGTTGAAATTCACCTAGGACAACTATATCAGGAAATAAATAGAAAAATTCTACTGATTTATTTTTTTTACATTGTCAAAAAATGCCAGAATCAGACCTAACTATACATACACATATATCTGAATATATGTATATCTGAAAAATAAATGGCCTTATATGAATGAATTCAAATGTCTCAATTTTATATCATAGACATATGGAAAAGACAATTTTGTAACTCAGTTATTGAACAAACATTTTATTATTGAAGATGGATTTAAAATACATTGGCTAAAATTTAAGTCCCCTAAGTAAAAACAGAAAAATATGGTTGAGCAAGTTTATTTTGAGTCAAAATAATCACTTTAAGTAAAGTTTATTATCAAATTCAGAAGTCCTAAACTTAGAGTGATACCATTACTTTCTTTTCATAATTTTTAGAATATATTTATAGTAATTTTCAATAACTCCCATAAAGGTTTAAATTTTTGAAATCAGATTAAGCCCTGGTAATGAATTTTGTTTCTCAGCCCTGTGAACATATATTCAAGGCATGATTTTGTGAAGGGCTCTTATCTGATGCCTTTTTAAATACTTTTATTCTTCCTGAAGGATTCGATTTTGCCTTTATTCAAAACTAAAGTTTCATGGGTATTTTTGAAAAATGGGGATAGATATTTTCCAGTCTTGGAGAATAAAATCTATGCCAAGATTTACCAACCTTGACACAGTCACTAAAAATAAAGTTATGATGTTAAGAGATTGTGATTGCTGGGAAAAAATACTTTTTCCACCAGATGTTTACCTTGACTATACTGAACTTCTTTGTAAAACAAACACAGAGCTTCCTCTTCCCTTTCAATCTTTGCTTTCTTTACCCTTTATTTTTGAAATACTGGAGGATTTCAGGGTAAATCATGTAAATGTGAAATCTATGACATTTAACACTTAAGCGACTTTAGTTACAATGCTACTTGATTGGTACATGATTTTAATAAGTATTTCCTTTTATCTGTGTTTGTTCTATAACCTACAGTAGTCTTCCCTTACCTAGGAGGGACACATTCTAAGATTCTCAGCCTAAAACTACAGAAAATAACAAATCATGTATAAATTATGTTATTTCCTATATATGCATATCTATGATAAAGTTTTAAATATTTATTAGACATCCTAAGAATTTAGAAATAATAGTTAATGATAGAAAGAACAATTATAGTGGGAGTTATGTGAATGTCTCTCTTTATAAATATTTATTGTCCTATACTCACACGTCTCCTTGTATTAGTGTTGAATGATAAAATATTTATGTGATCAGCTGAAGCAAGGTGAATGATACAGGTGTTGTAAAAGAGTGTTAGCTACTGTTGACCTTCTGACCACAATTTAGAAAGGGGTCACTTTGCTCTCAGTGATCATGGGTCACCTAACTCAATGTTAGGGTCACCTAACATTGCTGAGTGATGGCAACAAACCATAGAAAGTGAAATCTCAGAAAGAGGGTTCTCCTGTATTTCCTACTCTAGAAGGACTATCTGAAATAGGTTCCTGAAATTTATATTTAAGTTTTAAATTAATGTTCTCTCTAAATAAAGCAAATCTAACAAAAATGTGTATTTATTTTTGTATTCAATATAAAAATTATATATTATAAATTATATACATTATAATAAATTTATGTATGTTAATTTATAGCTAAATAACTTATATACATGTATATATTAATTTCCATTTTGTTCCATTATCTCACAGTGAGTTATTAAAAGCAAATTTAGATTACCTTAGCCTTTTTGTGATAAGAATAGTCTTAAGATGATATTTTTAAAAAAATAATAGCACAATATAAATAAGTAGGCAAATACGTATAAGAATTTGCTATAAAGGCAAACTGATATAAAAATGTGTCCTCAATAGCTGCTTTTCACTCTGAAAGAAGTTTGGATTCAGCACAAACACACACACACACACAAAAAACATTTGAAACAGTACTAGTTTCAGCTACCAGAAGTTCTAGAGCAGTCTATTTATAAGTGTTCCCTGGCATAAACTCTGAAAAAAATATACCTCTATAATAGAGCTGCATTGTTGTTTCAACTTCCTGTTTGATCAGCTTTTAAACCTAGTTACTAAAATTATGCTATATTGAGAAAATATTATCTTTCAGAGAAAAATAAACTAATAATAACAGAAAATAATAAAAAGTAAGCAGCAAAGATGGAAATGCATCCCTAAACACAGGAAAGTATATAGTTTGTTAGGCTATAAATAAATAGATTGCTAACTCAGGCTAACTGCTCTTTCTTTATGGATTTACTGAAAACATTGGGAAAGGCTGTGATACAGCCCCGATTCCAGTTTGTTTTTAATGTTATATAAAAAGGGGACCTTTCAAATAACTAAGAGCTCTGATATAACTTCCATCCTGAAACTACATAAAAAACAGGAGGCAAACTGTGCACGTGATTTCATTATGCAACATAATTTGTCCAAATTATATTTATTGGGATTTATTTTCCTTCATGAACTCTAAAAACATTTTTCTTCAATTATTAAAAACAACAGCAAGGTTTATTATAGCATCAGAGTCATCTTTATGTGGGTATTTAAAGAGAAAGCCTAGCAAAGATTTAAATAGAAAGAGAACACAGCAATTAACTAGTCAGCATTACCTTCCTTCAGAACTCTAAATAGGTTTAATTATTCAATAATTCAGATTCATAAAGCAGCTTTAACTTAAGCAATTTGATAAAGAAAAAAATGATTGTGTCTTCTTATGCACATGGACTCTCAATGAAAAACCAAACACAAATCATCTTTATTTTCTGAATAATCATCAACAAACATGCAACAACAATAAATTTCTAAACCCCTTTCAAAAATTTATTTTGTCTTAAGACTTTGAAAACCATGAATCTTACATGCATATGATCCAATGATTTTTTTAGTAACCCAAGTTTTATTATTCCTGTTAGTATGAAGATTCTGAGTGGCTTGGATAAGCAAAATACATCATTTATATTACACTTGCACAAAATACAATCCAACTCAACTTTCCATTATAACTAATATTGAGAGTTTGTTAGATTTAACAAAGTCTCTCTTGTAACTACTACAGTATCAGGCATGGTAGAAGAAAATTGCCCACTGAGATTTCGCTTTCAGCCCAAATGGTGGCTCTTACTCAGCTGTTATTGCAACATGGGAGTATTTATGTTTTTTTGGACAAAGACCATAGGAGCACAATGCCAGTTTCATGGCAGATGGAAAAGGGCAATGGTGGTCCCATGTGAAAGGCCCTGCTCAGAAGTGTCCTTGGTCTCTTCTACTGGTATTACGTTGGCAAAATCAAGTTCATAGCAATGAATGGGAGAAAAATAATCTTATTATAAAGAGGAGAGCAAGTATCTGTGGACAGCAATATGATCTTGATCATAGGGAACTCCTCCTCCTAGTCGCAAATAGGTATTTTCCTCCATTCCTCAGATGAAACCCACTCACTGTTCTCCAAGTCTCATCATTACGGAGGCTGAAATTCTGGGATCTCACAGAGGTATACTTTTTGGCTTTGGTATATCTCCTTTTGATCTGAATACCACATAACAGAAATTTTAATCATCTGCAGTCATACACTCAGCACACAATGGTGAATCAGCAACAGGATATCTGTCAGAATCACTAGTTTGTAAGAGAACGATGGAAGGCACTACACATGACAGTCACTGCCCACTGAAATTCCAAAAACTTACTTAGGCAAATGTTTTGAAACCTAAGGACCAAAACATTCTTTACAAGTAAAAGTGAATCCTTTACTCAGGTGATCTGTTTCTTGAGATAGCTCTTCAGTTGATTGCTTTGCATACCTCCCTCTGTTCACTCTTGATGTATTTTTACCTTTCCTTTGTCATTTTTGGCTCAGTATGAAGGTAGTCTTAGAGAGTATGCCCATCTTGGGCCTAAATAATTTTCTTTTCCTTCTTCCTGCCCATAGAGGTCCCAAATATGTTATCATCCCTAGCTATGAGACATTGTTTTATTCAGGCAGATATCTGTTTTGGAACTATAACTCTCTCCAAACTTTGTTTTAATCTCTTAAATCAATAGCATTTGCCAAAATTATATTCATAATTATTATCCAGGCATATTTCACTCCATAGACGTTTTACCAATACCATGAGTTTGTCAGGCAAGAAGGAGAGTGATACCCACCCCTACGGTGTGGTGGTTGTTTCCTTTTGAGCCAGTTTTGATAATCCTAAGGGTATACCTGTAACTACCTTTAAAAATTCAGAGGTGTCATCAACAGAAAAACTGTTTTAAAGGTGTTTAAAAATTTTTTTTCATTTACATTCTCAACTTCATAGTTTACTAGTTAGATATGAGAAAGAGTTGTCTCTTCAATTCTGTACATCCCAGAATTTCCAGAATCTCTTTATTCTCCAGTTTGCAACCTAGTTAACTCTCTTTTGGGGTCATCTCTTTTCCATTATATCTTCCCAGATAGAGCCAATAGTTTCCAACAGACCCGGCACCAATCACTTTCACAATTTTGCCTGAAGCCACTGACTTATTCTGTGCATTATCCTTCTTTCATGTAGCTGCAAGGATATTATCAAATATTTCCAAATATATATAACTGAGGGAACTGGATTTTCTAGCCTATGATGATAATTTCCTTGTTTGTTACTGGTGCTCTAATGACAATATCAGAATTTTAAGATTTATGTTTGTCTACCAATCAACTTCTGTGAGAGATTTTTGTCTGTATTTCAGTAGTTCAAGTCATGGTAGCTAGTATCCTGCGAATCTTGGTGATTTTTAACAACTGAGATTTCCTATTTTTTTCTCTTCTTACATGTAGGCCTGCAGGTTAACTGTGACTAGGCTCCAGGTGCCTCCTTCTTTCTGAAATCTAGGCCAGAGGAGTAGATCCTACCTGAAACATAGATTGATATACTGAGGGGGAAAACCAAATGAAGAATCACCCAAAAGCTCTTAAGTTTTATGCTCAGAAATAGCACTTGCATTCACAGACACTGATTAAGCAAGCCTCATTCATGTCCAACCCTCATTAATGAGGTATAGAAGTATAACATTCTCCCAGAGTGTGGTCCGTGCCATTGAAAACGGATGTTTGCGTTCCATTTAGGGAGAGTAGAAAGGAATGGATCCTCCCAAATCTTGTCGAATGCTGGTGTAGAATGCATTTTTTCTCGTGAGTTCCAATGCTATACACTGAAACCAGTGAGTATTTAATGTCTGTATTTATCTATTATTTTATTCTTTATTCTGTTTATTACGAAATTTTTCTTTTACCAATGATATGCAAGCCCAGCACGAAATATTAACATGGGTATATAATTTCTACTGAGAATAAGTGCTATGCTCTGGAAACTTTAAGACTACCATTTTCAAATCAGGAGAGAAAAACAGCTATGTAAAAGTATTTGAGCTCAGAAATGTATCTACTCCTTCAATTTTGAGAAGAGAGTCCCTTTCTCCTTGACCACATTCATTAAGTAACCCCTGATCTTGCTATGTCAGGAGCAAGCAAATCATCCCAGCAGGCCAAACCCATCCCTTGTTTTCAAGCATAGAGCTCACTGGTGACACTATGCCTATTGTTTTGTGTTGTCTACGGGTGCTTTTGCACTGTAATCACAGATACTGAATGATACTTTGCAGGAAATTCTTTACTATCTATCCTTTCACAGAGAGATTTAGGCAGGCTTTGCTCTATAACATTAAACCTCAACTAAATAGAAAAATAAGAACATTCAATTCAACATTGAAAGGCTAAGGCATATGTCCCAAAATTTGTATGTCACATTGAAAATGATCAATTTATTATATTGCAGTAGTTCCAGTTTCCTACACATTCTAATTACTTGTGCAAAATTCAGCAGTGAAATCTATACAAATAAATGTTTGATTGAATGTTTCTATTTAGACACCTGGCCATAGTAAACTTGAGAGGTGCTTCGATTAAAAAAAATCAGATAGTCATACTGTTTGCATTAGCCAAAGCTCTCTAGAGAAACAGAACAACACACATATTTGGCTCATTTAATTATGGAGATTAATAAGGCCCATGATCTTTCACCTGCAAACATGAGAATCAGGAAATCCAGTGAGTTAATGTAATCTGGTTCCTAGGGCCTTAGAACTGGTTAAGTCCCAGACCAAGAAAAATCTCCCATGTCTGAGGACAGGGAAAGATGGATGTCCCAGCTGAAAAACAGAAAATCAATTCATCATTTCTTCACATTTTTATTCTGCCATTACTCCAATGAACTGGATAATGCGCACCCCGCTGACAAGCACACATCTTCTGTATTCAGTTTACCAGTTCAAATACTAATCTCTTCTGAAAGCTACCTCATGGGCACATCCAGAAATGATGATTCCCAGCTAACTAGGTCTCCCCTAGCCCAGTCAAGCTGTTGCAAAACTAATCATCACAGTACTATAGGAAAAAAAAGTAGAGGTAAACATATGTACTCATAATTTGTTATCCTGAAATCAATGCTTTACTTTGAAACATTAACCTTTGACAATATCCTTCATCAAAAAGCATTTATCCTGGGTTCTTCAATGACCTACCTATGGTCTTATTCTTGGTTCTAATCTTCTATGAGTTTGGGATAATTTCTTATTTCAGTAATCCCAGGTAGTGTACTTATAGTAGGGTTTAAATAAGCTAGTTTATTCCAAAGAAGTAAAATAAATTTAATATGGGTTGAAGGTGTATGTATATAACTTGTTACGACCCGTATTCCATAATTTAAGCAGATGGCAATTACTAAGGTCTAGTAACTAATGCAGAAATAGACCATTGACTGCGAAACTTCTTTGTGGCAAATATCTTTCTAGCACTTCATTAAGATATGATCTATTGAACAATTCTCAGAGAACATTTGTAAGAGGCCTTTGGGGTACTAGCCAGTGTTAAAGGACACTTCTACTATGTTTAGTTACCATTGACTTCCAGTTCAAATGGTTTAAGAATATTAAGGAATGATCTCAGACCACAAATTTTCATTAATAGCCTAATTAATATATTATTGGAAGTCAATGTTATGGAATATTATATGGATGAAAGAATAGTATCAACCTACATATAATAGCATTTAAGATATATTGTAAAGTAAAAGAATACAGTCATTAACATTGATATGATACAGTTTGTAGGAACATCCTTATCTATGTAGCATACTTTTATCCTGTGTCTGTGAATGTACTTATTTATTTTATGAATATGTAGAAGATTGGAAATCTGAAGTGATATATATTATATTTTAACTATGCTTCACTCTGAGGAGAAAAGCGTAATGAATGGAGATGGGCATTTTGAGATCCATTTTGCATATCTATATTGTTTTAAAAATCACATGATAATTGTGTAAATTTTTTTTTAATTTTTTAATTTTTATTTTTACAGACTTCATTTTGATTCGTTGTACACATATGGGGTACAAATTTTCATTTCTATTTTTGTGCATGATGTACATTCATTGCATTCTTAATCACACATGTACATAGGATAATGATGTCTGTCTCATTCTACCATTTTTCATACCCCCACCCCCTCCCCCTCTCATTTCCCTCTACATAATCTAAAGATCCTCCATTCCTCTCTCACCCCCCACCCCCCCAACCAAATTCTATCTCATCATCCACTTATCAGGGAAAACATTTGGCCTTTATTTTTGGGGGGGATTGGCTTACTTCACTTAGCATGATAATCTCCAGTTCCATTCATTTATCTGCAAATGCCAGAATATTATTCTTCTTTATGGCTGAGTAGTATTCCATTGTGTATATATACCACCTCTTCTTTATCCATTCACCTGTTGAAGGGCATCTAGATTGGTTCCACTGTCTCACTATTGTGAATTAAGCTGCTGTAAACATTGATGTGGTTATCTTACCGCAGTATGCTAATTTTAGGTCCTTTGGGTATAAAGTAAGGAGTGGGATAACTGGGTCAAAAGGTGGGTCCATTCCAAGTTTTTTGAGGAATCTCCACACTACTTTCCAGAGTGGCTGTACCAATTTGCAACTCCACCACAATACAGAGTGTGCCTTTTTTTCCACAGCCACATCGACATCTATTATTATTTGTGTTCTTGATAATAGCCATTCTAATCTGAGTAAGATGAAATCTTGGAGTTGTTTTAATTTGCATTTCTCTAATTACTGGAGATGTTGAACATTTTTTCATATATTTATTGATCACCTGTTAATGGCCAGAAAGTACTGTCTTGTCATTAAGACTTATAAAGGATTTTAACTACACTTTCAGAATTCAGTGCAAAATATTTGTAGAATTTTAAACAGTGGAAGTTGTCCTGTAGTAATGGGAAGGAAAGGTGACATTCAACTATTAGACTCTTAAGCAATGATACAAAAACTGTTCAAAGAGAAACTCAAGGTACGAGAGGAACAATGTAAATGAATGATTGGGAGAAAACTTTCTCTGGTTGCTATAAGGAAAAGTTTTTCTTTGTGGAAAGAAGTACTTGGCCATTGTTTAAATGCAAACACTTCCAAACATCTTGAAAGCTACATGAGGGGATGTGAAAATAAAGAAATTGTTTTTAATGGTGTATGATGGTTTGTAATGGTGTATGATGGTTTGTAATGGTGTATGATGGTTTGAAAAGGTGTATTACAGTTTGTAATGGTGCATGAGGGTTTGTAATGGTGCATGAGGGTTTGTAATGGTGTATGATGGTTTGTAAAGGTGTATGAGGGTTTGTAATGGTGTTTGATGGTTTGTAATGGCGTATGATGGTTTGTAAAGGTGTATGAGGATTTGTAATGGTGCATGATGGTTTGTAATGGTGTATGATGGTTTGTAAAGTGTATGAGGGTTTGTAATGGTGCATGATGGTTTGTAAAAGTGCATGATGGTTTGTAATGGTGTAGGATGGTTTGTAATGGTGCATGATGGTTTGTAATGGTGTAGGATGGTTTGTAATGGTGTATGATGGTTTGTAATGGTGCATGATGGTTTGTAATGGTGTATGATGGTTTGTAATGGTGCATGATGGTTTGTTGCACAGCAGTTCCACATCAGCAGACAACAGGGATTATACATTTTCTAGACTTAATATTTTTACACTTGAGAAAAGGGAAAGATTTGGAAAAATCATGGCAGAACCCACATCAAAGAATGATCAAGAACTTGATCTCTCAGGAGCGAAAATTTTACAGTTTGTTACTAATCAGAAGAAAACAATAAACACCTGATTATTTTAGTTAGTGAAAAATATTCCAATTATAAACTTTTAGCTATTGAATAATATGACTACTGAGAATTACCTAACAATATCTCAATTATAATGAGTTGTAAATTATCAGAAATATATTTTATAAATTTATTAATAGGTTTTTAAAATTTAGGCTTCGTTATCTTTAACTATGAGTTGGTTTTATGGTAAAAGAGATTTCTAAATATGAAGAAAAATATAATTTATAATCTACCTTCTTAAAACATACTACCTATTTTATGTTATTGATTTTATACTTATTTCAAAAAGTACATTATTTCCAACTATTTTACTGAAATACTAAAAATAGTGACTTTAAAAATGTCTGAAAAGATAACCATTAGATCTATAATTGCTACATGTTCAGGAAACATTCATTAAGAGATCAGTATGTGTTTGATACCATGTTAGAAAAAGTAGAATAGACAAGGGATAATTTTTATTAAATGAAGATCTTGTATAAAATTAAAATACCCAAGCAAATGCAACATTTATATTTTGCTTTGAAATCTTTATTAAAGCTTAAAAAGATAGATATTAAGCATATGTCTTAAAGTGTAACAAAAATAAAAATAAATTATGCTCTATGCGCTTGGTTTCAGCATGTATACTAAAACTTAAAAGAAATCTCTTAACCATTATTAAAACATTCTACTTGCAAAATTTCAGCTTAAAATTGGATATAACCAGGAATTAATTTAGAAGTATAGACTCAAAAATGTAGAAAATGGGACAAATGGTAATTCCCATCCACTGAAAAGGCATCTAATCAATAAGCATTTAACAAGGTAAAAGCACTTTTCTTCCATTTAATGCCATCATAGTACCTGAATTTTCTTCATAGCATTTATTAAAAAGACATAAAAATATCTAAAACAAATGGATGCTGGTTAACATGCACTTTTTAGTCTATAATCCCTTTGAGGAGTAGGCAAGGCTCTTATGACTTTATTTAATAAATTCTTGAAATTTTGTTAAAATTGACATAAAATGATATATATTCATTATGTACAAATTATTGTTTGAAGAGTATGCTCATTGTGATATGGGTAAGCCTAGCTAACTAACAAATACACAATGACATAATTGCCATTTTGGCAGTGAGAACCTTAATATCCACCCTCTGTTTTTCTAAAATGCAAGGTATCACCAGGTGTGGAAGCATATACTGTCATTCCAGTGACTTGGGAGGCTGAGAAAGATGGATCAAAATTTCAAGGCCAGCCTCAGTACCCTAGGAAACTAAGCAAGACCCTATATCTAAATAAACAAATGAAAAATGAATAAATAAATAAATAAATAAATAGGGCTAAGGATATTGCTCAGCGGTAAAGCTCCCATGGGTTCAATCCTCAGTACCATAAATAAATAAATAAATAAATAAATAAGTAAATAAATAAAATAATCGTCATTAACTGTTGTCACCTTGATGTTCCATAGATCTCTCAAATTTATGTCCCATAATTGCAATTATGTATTGACTCACACCTTCCCAAACCCTGTTTTATCTGCCCTAACTACCTCAAAACAGTGGTGATCACTATTCTACTGTAATGGTATGAGATCAACTTTTTTAGATTCCACATACAAATAAGCTCATGTGGTACTTGTTCATCACATTGTCATAATGATAAGATTTATCTTTTATCTTTTGGTTTCATGGCTAAATAGTATTCCACTGTGTATACATACACATTTTCTTTACCCATTCATACATTGACAGACTTTTAGTATAGTGCTTTTTCATAGTTACTGAGAAGTGCAGCAATAAACATTATTTTGAGATATCAATTTAATTTATTTTTGATATACACCCAGTAATAATATTGCTGGATCACATAATAGTTTCATTTTTTATCTTTTGAGGAACTTCCATGGTGCTTTCCATAGTGACTGTGTGAGTTTACGTTGCCACCAACAGTGTGTTACTTTTGTTTTCCACATTCTCATTAATAGTTATCTTTTGCTTTTTGATAGATTTTCTAATAGGAGGTGATACACCATTGTGGTTTTGATAGGCATTTTTCTCATGACAAATGATGCTGGACATATTTTTATGTATTCTTTGACCCTTTATAGGTCTTCTTTTGATAATTGTCTACTCAGGTCTTTTGGTCATTCTTAATTGGAATGTTTGAATTCTTGCTATTAAATTGTCTGATTTAGGGGGATAGAAGACGGCAGATTAGTGTAAGGCAGAATTTCTCTTATCTTGGCTGCACAGAACTCAAACAGTGGGAACACCCATCTCCCTGAGACTTAGAGTGAAAAGTCCTGATGCTGGAGGAGCAGGTCCAGCACCCACTAGATCCTGGGCCTGGCATTCACTGGGTCCCAGCGCAAGCCTGGTCCCCAACTCCCACCCAGCCTGGCATTTACCAAACCCCTGGTAAATCAGTCCAGCACACAAAAGGGCCCTTCAGTTCCCTAGTCCCCAGTCTCCCCACCTCTCCCCAGCCCCCAATCCAGCCCATCTCTCAGAGCTTTGCAGCCAGACCACAGTTCTCAGTCCCTGGTCTTGATCCACCCAATACAGAATAGCTGTGCCTCTAATGTGGCTGGGCCCCACACACCTTTTAGCCACCAGCTCCACTGGGTCCAATACAAAGCTTCATTACTGGCATGCAGGTCTTAGTGACCAACCCTCAGAACTGGCTGGGAGAGAAGCACCTGACCAGAACTTGAAAGGGCAGCAACAGGAGAGATTGAGTTTGGAGACTAAATCAGAGATCAGGAATTGTGAGGTCCACAGGCAATGTAAGGGGCCAAGAACAGGCTCCTAAATCACATGAGCACAACCCAAAGGAGATTCCTGACATTCAGTCTTCCAATGTGGACTGGCAATTACTGGATCCCAGAGTGTACTGAGGTAAAAATTCCAGACCAATTGGCACATAGCTAAGAGACTAAAGCAAACCTAGCCTTCACCCTGCCTCCAGGAGTTCAAACTCCAGGACTAAACCTCCCACCCTAGCAACCGCAACCATCCTGAAGTTAGAGCTAGCATCAAAATCCAGACAACACCATCTAACTGCTGAGATGGAATGCTAAGAAATTTTTGAACTCCAACAGAAACAATTGGCCAATTTTTCACTGAGATCCTTAGTTTTAATTTCTCTCACATTTCTAATTTCTACCATTTTTTAAACCAAATATTCTTTTTTTTTTCATTTTTTTTATTTACTTATTGATTCATTGAAGACAAATGGAGTACAGCTATTGTTTCACTGGTTGTACACAAAGTAGAGTCACACCATCTCTGCGTTCATACATGTACACAGGGCAATGGTATCTGTCACACATTCTGTTATTATTTTTACCCCCCACCCCTCCCCCACAAATATTCTTTATACATTAGTTTATTGAGGATTTGGATGTCTGAATGGTATATTACAGTTGTGTTGTCTATTCATTACCTTTTCTTTTTTCTTTTTTTATATTAATTTTGTAAAAAATTTTACTTTATATTTATCTTTCCTCTATTTATGTGTTTCCCTGGATTCTCTTTAACTCTTTACTCCTGCTTACAGCCAACATCTGTAAACTTCTCCATCACTCTTCCTGTATTTTTTTACTTCTATCTTCTCTCCTCCTTCCTCATAAATATTATATCCTACACCACTGCTGCTCTTTGTCCACTGTTTGAAATTTTGTCCCTTTTGCAAATGTACTGTTTATATTGTAGACAATAGTTGAACACATCATTTTCGTTTATTGCTACAAAACAGTAGGCATCTTAGTAGGACCTCTTTGGTGTAAGGCTGTACATTGTTTGCATTGACTACTGTTAATATTGGTTTCCATCATAAAGGCAAGGTACTGGAAACCTTCAGGGACAATATAAGTTCACAGGATAGAAACTGTACTGCTTCAGACCTGTACTACTAGATGGGAAGACACACAAATAGAATGAAAAAACGAGGGAAAAAAATGCCCCAAACAAACCAACATGTCCCAATAATGGAATCCACTGACAACACAGTAAAAGAAATGTCAGAGAAGGAGTTTAGAATGTACATGCTTAAACTGATTCACAACAGAAAGCAAGACTTAAGGAGGGAAATCAGAGATGAATTTCAAGAGGTAAACGATCACTTCAATAAAGAGATAGAAATACTAAAAATAAATCAAGCAGAAATTCTCGAAATGAAGGAATCAATAAACCAAATTAAAAATTTGATGGAAATCATCACCGACAGACTAGACCCTTGGAAGACAATATCTCAGGCAACGAAGATAAAGTATATAATCTTGAAAACAAAGTTCACAACACAGAGAAGATGATAAGAAACCATGAACAGAACTTCCAAATTTATGGGATAACATGAAAAGACCAAATCTAAGATTTACCTCTTTTGAAGGTGCTGAAATGCAAATCAAGTGATTGCACAGACTTTTCAATGAAATATATCAGAAAGTTTCCCAGACCTAAAGAATGAAATGTAAAATCAAATACAAGAGGCTTATTGAACCCCAAATGTACAAAATTAAAACAGACCCACAATAAGTCACATTATAATGGAAATGTGTAACATAAAGAGTAAGTATAGAGGGAAATGAGAGGGAGGAGGGGGCATGGGTATGAAAGATGGTGGAATGAAACAGACATCATTACCCTATGTACATGTATGATTACATGAATGGTGTGAATCTACATTGTGCACAACCATAGAAATAAGAAGTTGTACCCAATTTGTGTACAATGAATCAAACTGCAGTCTGTTAAAATAAAATAAATAAATAAATAAAAATTTTAGAAAAGAATAAGGATAAAATCTTAAAGGCTGCAAGAGAAAAATATTAGACTGTATATATGGAAAACCAATTTGGATATTAGCTGATTTCTCAACACAGACCCTCAAAGCTAGGAGGTCCTGGAATAATACACTTCGAGCTTTGAGAGAAAATAGATGCCAACCAAGAATTTTTCATCCATCAAAATTAAGCTTCAGATTTGAAGATGAAATAAAAAACTTCCATGGTAAATAAAAGTTAAAAGAATTCATAACTATGAAGCCTGCACTACAGAACATTCTCAACAAAATATCCATGAAGATGAAAAGAAAAAAAAAAAGAAAAAAACAGCAATGAGAAGAACCACACTACATGAATAATCAAAGGAGAAACTAATGACTGGAATTACAACTCATAGCTCAATAATAACCTTGAATATTAATGGTTTAAACTCATCAATCAAAAGACATAGACTGTCAGATTGGATTAAAAAACAAGACCCAACAATATTTTTTCTTCAAGAGACTCACCTCATAGGCAAAGACATCCACAGACTGAAAGTGAAACGATGGGAAAAAACATGTCACTCACATGGATCATGTAAACAAGTAGAGGTTTCTATCCTCATGTCAGATAAAGTAGACTTCAAGCCAAAATTAGTCAGGTGGGACAAAAAAGGACATTTCATAGTGCTTAAGGAAATTGTATGTCAACAAGTCATAATAATCAAAATATTTATACCCCAAACAATGAAGTATCTATGTACATCAAACAAACCCTTCTCAATTTCAAGAATCAAATAGACCACAACACAGTAATACTGGGTCACTTTAACACACCTCTCTCACTATTGGATATATCCTCCAAACAAAAACTAAACAAAGAAGTTATAGAACTAAATAATGCAGTCAATAAATTGGAGGAATAAACATATGTAGAATATTTCATCTATCAATGAGCAAATACACTTCCTTCTCAGCAGCACCTGGATCCTTCTCTAAAATAGTCCATATCTTATGCCACAACTCAAGTCTTAGCAAATACAAAAATAAAAAGAATGTAATATCCTGCATTCTATCAGATCATAATGGAATTAAATTAGAAATCAACAATCAAATAAAAAATACAAGCTACACCAATGCCTAGAGACTAAGTAATACACCATCAAATGACAAATGGATAGGAGAAGAAATCGGAGATGAAATAAAAAATTACTTAGAAGTAAATGAGAACACTGATACAACATATCAAAATCTCTGGGACACTATGAAAGCAGTACTAAGAGGAAAGTTCATTGCATTGAGCTCATTCATTAAAAGTATAGAAAATCAATGAATAAATTACCAACATTATATCTCAAAGCCCTAGAAGAAGAACAACAAATCAACAGCAAAAGCAGTAGAAGACAGGAAAAAATTAAAATCAGAGGTGAAATCAATGAAATTGAAACAAAAGAATTTTAAAAATTGACAAAAGTTTGGTTTCCTTGAAAAACTAAATAAAATCAATAAATCATAAGCCATGCAAATGAAGAGAGAGAGAAAATTCAAATTTCTGAAATCTGTGAGGAAAAAAGAAATATCACCACAGATATCAATGAAATACAGAAGGTAACATTAGAAACTATTCTAAGAATTTATCCTCCAATAAAACAGAAAATCTCAAAGACATTGACAAATTTCTAGAGACATATGACCTACCTAAACTGAACCAGGAGTATATACACACAATTTAAACAGACCAATTTCATGCAATGAAATAGAAGAAACCATCAAAAGCCCAACAATCAAGAAAGTCCCAGGACCAGAAGTATTCTCAGCTGAGTCATAAGACCTTCAAAGAAGAATTAACACCAATACTCCTCAAATCATTCCATGAAATAAAAAAGGAGGGAACTCTTCCAAATTCATTATATGAAGCTAGAATCACTCTGATATGAATACCAGACAAAGCCACATCAAGGAAAGAAAAGTTCAGACCAATGTTCCTGATGAACATAGATAAAAAATTCTAAATAAAATTCTGTCAAATTACATAAAAAATCATATTTTAAAGATAGTGCACGATGATCAAGTTGGTTTAATCCCAGGAATGCAAGCTTGGTTCAACATATAGAAATTAATAAATGTACTTTATTACATCACTAGACTTAAAGAGAAGAATCATATGTTCATCTCAATAGATACAGAGAATGCATTTGACAAAAAATACAGCACTCCTTCATGTTTAAAACACTAGAAAAGCTAGGAATAATAGGAATTTAATCTCAAAATTTTAAATGCTATATATTCTAAACCCAAGGCCAACATTATTCTAAAAGGAGAAAAACTGTCCCTGTAAAAACTGGAACAAGGCAGGAATACCTCTTTCACCCCTTTTATTCAACATCATCCTTGAAACTCTAGCCAGAACAATTAGATAGAAAAAAGAAATTAAATTCAAAGTGGATCAAAGACTTAGGCACTAGAACAGAGACCCTGAAGAAAATAGAAGAAAAGTAGACCCAAAGATCCACCATGTTGACTTAGATATTGACTTCCCTAACAAGACTACCAAAGCATAAGAAGTAAAATCGAGAACAAATAAATAGGACGGATTTAAACTGAAAAGCTTCTTCTCAGAAAATGAAATAAATAACATGAAGAGAGAGTCTACAGAATGTGGAAAATCTTTACCACATGCACCTCAGATACAGCATTAATCTCCAGGAAATAAAAAGAACTCAACACCAAAAAAGCAAATAACCCAATCAATAAATGGGATAAGGAGGTGAATAGACACTTCACAGAAGAACTATAATCAATGAACAAATATATGAAAAAATGTTCATCATCCCTAGCAATTAGAGAAATGCAAATCAAAACTACTCTAAGATTTCATCTCACTCCTCAGAATGGCAACTATCAAGAATATGAGCAACAATAAATGTTGATAAGGAGGTGGGGGAAAAGGTACACTCATACATTGCTGGTGGGAATGCAAATTGATATAACCACTCTGGAAAGCAGTATGGAATGGAACCACCATTTGACCCAGTTATCCCATCCCCAATTTATACCCAAAGGATCTAAAATCAGCATACTACAGTGATGCAGCCACATCAATGTTTATAGCAGCTCAACTCACAATAGCTAAACAATGGAACCAAACTAAATGCCCTTCAACAGATGAATGGATAAAGAAAAGTGGTATGTAGACACAATGGAATATTACTCGGCCTGAAAGAAGAATGAAATGATGGCATTTGTAGGAAAGTGGATGGAGTTGGAGAAATACACCAATCCCCGAAAACCAAAGGCTGAATGTTTTTTCTGATATGAGGATGCTAATTCACAATAAGGAGAGGTTAGGGAACAATAGAGATACTTTGGATTAGGCAAAGGGGAATAAAGGGAAGGGGAAAATTGGAATAAAAAAGATATTAGAATGAATCGGACATTACTATCCTATGTGCATATATGATTACATGACCATTGTAAATCTACATCACGTACAACCAGAAGAATGAGAAGTTATCCTCCAATTATGTATGACGTGTCAAAATGCATTCTACTCTCATTTATAACTAGAACTAATAAAATAAAATAAATAAATAAATAAATTTTCTGATTTTCTTATATATTATGAAATTCTTATCAGATATGTGTTTTGCAAATATTTTCTCCCATTGTCTAAGTTGTCTCTTCACTTTCTGATTGCTTTCTTTGCTCTGGAAAAGCTTCTTAGACTTCTGTAAGCTCACTTGTCTATTTGAATTTTGTTTCTTATGCTTTTGTGGTCCAAAACATCATTTCCAGGCTAATGTTGTGGAGCTTTCCCCATTTCCTTCTGTTTCATAGTTTCTGGTCTTACCGTAAATCTTCATTTGTGAGGTAACTTTCATACATGTGGAGGGGTAAGCATCCAATTTCATTCTCCTGCCCATGAATCTCCAATCTTGCCAGTACCATCTTTTAAAAAAGATGTCCCTTTCCCCTCTGTGTGTTTTTGGCACCTTTCTCTAAAATAAATTGGCTGCAAATGCACAGGTTTAATTCTGGGCTCTCGGATCTATTGCACTGGTATATTTCATGCATGCCAGTGCTGGGCTGTAACTCTAGATTTGCAGTGTTTTTTGAATCAGGGGGTACTATGCCCCTAACTTGTGCTCTTTTTTCTCAAAATTGCTTTGAACACTTAGGGTCATTATGGTTTGATATAAATTTTCAGATTAAAAAAATATTCTGTGAAGAATGTCATCAGTGTTTTAATGAGGATTGCATTGAATTTGTAGATCATTCTGGGTAGTACGAACATTAAGAGTATTAATTCTTTCATGCAATAAACATGGAATATCTTTCCATTTGGGTCCTTTTCAATTAAGGAAATTGAAAAGGTTTACCAGTGGTTTACAGTTTTCAGTGTAGAGAGTTTTCACCTTTTTGGGTAATTTTATTTCTATGCATTGTATATGTTCGTAGCACTTTTATTTAAAATTTTATTTTCATACAAAATTTAAAAATTTTTTTTAAAAATTTAGTGCATAGATATGCTCCTGATTTTTACATGTTGATTTTGTATTCTGCATAATTTTATTAGATCTAATAATTTTTTGTAGAGTGTTTGGAGTTTTCTGTATGCAAGATCATGCTGTCTACAAACAGGGATGATTTTATTTTTTCCCTTATAATTTAGATGCCTTTTTCTTTCTTTTTTTGACCTATTTGCTCTGGTTAGGATTGCCAATATTATGTTGAACGGAAATGAAGCAATGAGAACAGAACCCCTTTTTTGAACAGATCTTGAAGGAATATCTTCCAATGTTCCCCATTAGGTATGATATTAGCTGTGGGCTTGTCATATGTACCATTTATTCTGTTGATACACATTCCTTCCATATCTCATTTATAGAGGTTTTCATCATGAAAGGTGTTGAATCTTGTCAAATGCTTTTACTTCTTTGATCAAAATGGACATTTAGCAGAATCTTAATATCTATTTGGGATACACACAACAAATCAATGGCTCTGGGATGATGTATAGCAGTGAAAAGAAGAAATGCATTTTTATTTTTTTAGAATAAATAAGAATGCCAATAACAATAAGACAGAATCAAAGAACAACATAGGACTGTGAGGTAACTGATTTTTAAGTTACTTACTTAAAATACTGTGTTGAAAAAATCAGCCCTGATCAGTGTACAACTCCCCAGTTCCATTTAAGAAATATTTATTGACAACCCATCATGTGTCAAGCACTCAAAGGTTAATTAGTAACAATCATGGATTTTATGTTTCTAAAACTCATGTTTACCCTAATTCTTGTCCTTTTCTTATTTTACAAGTCACAAATCAAAGAGACATTAAAAATAGTCACAGTGAAGTTTCTAGAAAAGATGTACAACATCTTTGTACACAAAGGCATTTACCTCTGCAAAAGATGTGGAGGCTTTTGTGTCACTATTATTTTTAGTGTATCCTCAGAGGATTGGAAGCAGACAAGGCAACCAAAGATGATACAGATCTAAATATAAAGCAGTTCTATTATAAAAATTCTCTTTTGGAGAGCTGCTAAATATGAAGCTGTGTATGCTTGGATTCCAGGCTCCATTATATAATTTTCAGTACTGCCCTTAATTTTTCTTCCTACTCTCTCCTAAAACCACTTCAGTCAGCCACAAAGTGCTTTGACTTTGGCATTGAGTGGGCCTGTGATTGTGAATAATCCAATCTGGTTTCCAGATACAGGAAAGCAGGACTTCAGTGGCCTTAAATGTTACCATCTAGAGAGAACAAAGACAAGGTGAAGGAAGGTAATGAAAGAGAACGTGTTTGGCTCTGTTAATGAGACTAAAAAGTTAGGTAGTTACTGGCAAATTCAAAGCTGGTGTTTTAGAAATTTTGTATTCAAAGAAATTCTTAAGCTTTGTGAACTTCATTTCCAAAATTTAAAATGTATTAGTCTATACTGGAAAGGCAATTTTCTATATCTAGTTCGCACTGAACAAATTTAAGGAAAGAGATGTATTTATTACACATCTTTCTCTGTTACCTCTTAGGGAAAAATATTCTAAATTGCTTCTAAATATTACCCAGATCACTGGCCTGATAAAAAGGGATATATAGATATTTGCATTTATTTCCAAAAAAAACCCAGAAGAAGTTATTTGTATAATTTTAAATATAATAAGTATAATTCTTTTATATTACTTATTTTCTTTTTTTCTGGCATTAAGGAGTTAAGCTGTAAGAACAATTAGCAGTTCAGACTGAAAGTGCTAGAATATGAACTTGAAAAAGTGTGAACTTTGCTAGGTTTTCTGAGTTCCTATTATTACCAAGTTCCTTTCCCTCTCACTACATTTTATCACCTCTAGCATTGCACTTCAGGGAATGCAGAAAGATAAAACAGAAAAAAATTAACATATATTCACACTACACTCTGATAATCAAAATAGTTATGTACACCTTCCCCATCAATGTTTTTCAACAGTAGGACATACAAATTTTTAGGAAGGAAGTAGGAAAAAAGTTTTAGATTATGTCCCATTAAAAGTACAAAGAGAACCCTACAAAAAGAACTCTATTAGTTATAATGCTAGTTATATTCACAGAATATACCTACGCATTAGAAAAGAATTCCAGGTAAGAAAAACTAGAATAAGAAATCAACCAATAAGATTAGATACTGGGATTAGAAAAGAATTCCTGGTAAGAAAAACTAGAATAAGAAATCAACCAATAAGATTAGATACTGGGCTGTAAAAGATGCACACATGTTCTTGAATTGATACAACATCGTATGTCATTAAATATGCCAAAAATAGTAGAAAGTTATTTTAGATTTTATCTTCTTCCAATAGGTAGTTTTCCTCATAGATGACAGCTTATTTTGACATCTCTGGTAGCCAGTTTTAATTTGATCTTTTCTCCAGCAGTAGGCAAAGGGTTAAGTGCTTATTACAAATGATAGAAGACTGTAGAATAACTAACCTTAGAAGGAAGAGGAGGCAGCTAAAGAAAATGAAAGATTTTGATTTTCAGGACAAAAGTAGGCTAATTTAGTCATCCGGTCTTTTGCTCAGAAAAATTGGAAGCAAAATTATCTTTTCTATGATCAGAAAAGATAGAGATCATTGGATTAAAGTAATGTGTGCATTTAACAGACACATATTTGCCATTAAAATAAAGGCATACACAGTGAGTGATGGGAGTTTATCAAGAAAGAAAGGAAGGGAGGAAGGAAGGAAGGAAGGAAGGAAGGAAGGAAGGAAGGAAGGAAGGAAGGAAGGAAGGAAGGAAAGAAGGAAGGAAAAAGAAAACAGCCAAGCTAGATTTGTGTATGACATCGCTAGCATGTGAATGTCATGAGAGATTTCCGTGGAGCTGCTGGATGAGCTGATTCTTAAAGAATTACAAGCAGATATCAAGGAAAATGAAAAATGAGAAGTCTGAAATGAGAGTGGGAAAAACTGGTACAATCTGGGATTATCATAAGGGATCTCTCACAGATAAACAGAAGTATTGTCAAGTATTAATGAAAATGCAGATGGGGATAGGGAACATTAATTTGTAGGTAAGCTGGTCTGCAGTTTTGGGTCAGGTCTCCAATCTTCTTCAGTGGTATGGAAATGGGAATGATAAATTGTGAATTTGGTGTTTCTCTAAATATTCACCTTGGCAGGAATTGTGTTGGAGTGCAGATCAAATTCCACCTTCTAAAGGCCGGCCTCCCTCTATTTCCAGACTAACTGAACTCCTTTTCAGAAATAGCCCTGATTTCCTGATCCTATGCATGGAACCAGGGAATGCTTATATGCTGTCCACTCTTTCAAAGACACCAAGAACCACCATCATGTCTGACATACCAAATATGGTAGTGACTAGTTCAGGATCTTAAAAAGAATAGGAATAATGGCAAGGGCATTTTTCTAGTGAGTGGCCTTAGGAGCCTCCTGGAAAATAACGAAGATGTACATTAGAAATGTAGTTTACAAAAAAATTCAATATCTAGGCATGGTGGCACACATCTGTAATTCCAGCAATTTGGGAGACTAAGGTAGAGAGATTGAAAGTTGGAATACAACCTCAGCAACTTGGGGAAATTGTCTCAAAAGAAAATAAAAAGGGCTGAGGATATAGCTCAGTGGCTAAGTGCTCCTGGGTCCAATCTTCTGTACTAGAAAAAATAAAATTTAAAAAAGAAATTCAACATTTCAGTGATGTCTCTGAACATACTAAAGGTCCCAAGAATAATATCAGGAGATGTTTAGTAAGGAAAATGATGAATTAGTTGCCCACATACATTAACACAATGGAAGAGTATTCTTTTTAATTTAGTAGATAGTACAAGTTAGAATAGTACCATAGTGTTATAATGGAAGTATGTGTACTTAAAAATAGGATAGGTGATGTATGAGTGATTTAGAAATAGTCAATGCAACCATCATAGCTGTCTGTTTTGTTTTCTTTGTTTTTAAAGAACTTTCTAAGAAAGAGCATAAAAACTTCAACAGAAGAGAAATGCAAAACAATGGACGAGATCAATGCAATAGGATTGAGAAAGACAGGAATACAATTCAGAGGGACAAGTTCAGAGATTTTTTCTCAGCAGAGCTGCCTTATAAATGTAGGACCATGGTAGTAACTGTAGGGCCTCTTGCATAGAAGGATATGGTCCTGCACTTTGCCTTTAATGCTTTTTGGTCGTCTCTTTGAAATTCTGAATAACTTAATTTTGAATTTGCATTTTGCAAGTGAGGTTTAATGGGGCAATACAGCTTGTGCCAAGGGCTTGAAGCCTCATACATGTGAAGTCTTCCCTCCTGCCACCTGCACACCTCCCCAGGAACCTTTCACAGTCATCTTCTCTACCTAACCCTACCACCTACAACCTTCTTGGCCTCCTTTTCCCCAGTACTGTCTCCATGACACCTACTACATTCTTCTCCTGGTGTCCCAGGCCCTGACTATCCTCCCTTTTCTCATATTCATTCATCTGTGACTGCTGCCTGCACCCCTAGTAAGGGAGTGTGCACAGATGTGAGAGAGTCAGAGTTGGGAGCACACACTCCCTGGCATCTTCGAGTTAGGTTTATATTTGCATCCATCTCTACTAGGAACATGTAGCACCATCACTTAATTTGGCAATTCAGTGGAGGTAGGCCTCTAGCCCACCCTAACCAAACTATTCTGTGTGACTTAGTACTGTGGTTATAATACAATGGGAATCACCATCCACTGTAGACTGAGGCAGTCAATGGGAGATGGGGATGGTTTCTCCACTCCTGGTTGGGCACACAGCAGTAGAGGCCTTAAGGAATTGAGCTAAAAATCCAGTGGGCTGTAACTTACTGTATGCAAAATGGTAGGATGAGGCACTGGGTACAGTTGAAGCAGTTGAGAACCTGTATTTTGCAATATTAAATGACAAATAATAAAAAGGGGGCCTTGACAGGTTGTGAGAGAGATGGAG
Source organism: Glaucomys volans (assembly GCA_020662805.1). NCBI lineage: Eukaryota > Metazoa > Chordata > Mammalia > Rodentia > Sciuridae > Glaucomys > Glaucomys volans. Next base: position 61,230 of record JAJEJO010053289.1, on the reverse strand, counting down.
ACATAGCCAAAGAAAGGGAAAAGTTTTACCTTTTATATACTTCAGGACAGTTTTTCCTTGCTTTTTGAATAAAGGACTCTAAATTTTTGGTTTGCCCAAAATTATGTCACTACTCTTGTTGCTCAGAGTGGTGATTTGAATGTTAAGGATAAAAGAAACCAAAGAGTAGCAATTCTGTTAAGTACATACTGATAATGGGGGAGAATTTAATTGTAGAAAGTGCTTTCAAATACGTTTTGATGAGTATGTTTTGTATGTATCAGTTTGCGTTTTCCCAGAAGAAGACCCTCAGACAAGGATCCAATAGGAATAGTTCATTTAGGAGGTGATTCAAGGGACACAAGAAGGGAAAGAGAGAAGGAATGGAAAGAACTAAAGAAAAGTGTGATGTTGAGTAGAACAGTGATCTGGAATGTTAGGCCTAGTCTTCATGGGGACTGTATTCAGATGGAGTAGAACATGCCTTAGGGTGATCAATTCCATCTAAAAGGGCAAAGAAGCTGTGGCAACTGAGCTCCAACTCTCATGCATACCTGAACTGTTTCTTAGAGTGTTAAACCTTCAGCATCTCCAGACTGTTTTGCAGATAAGATGATGTGAAGGTTTATATTTGGTCCCAGAGTCCCAGAGGCAAGCAGGACACACTCACTACAGCTGACTTTGATGGTAGTGCAAGGATGTATGGCTAGGCCACCATCAGGACTGCTTTTGAAAACTATTTTTATATAGTGAGTTGACTTATAAATAAGTCATATACATAAAAGTCATTTATATAGTGAGTTGACTGAGGATGAACTAGGCCACAATAAATTAGGGACATACTATGTGGTTTCTTCATCCCAATGTTTGTTTAAATGTGAAACTAATAAAAATCAACTCCAAAGATCTCAGTACTGTACTTGCTATTTAAAGTAATAAGAATTCACAAAAGCAAGAGCATGTGCAACACATTCTAAATAAAGTAGCTGATTTCCTAATTTCCTCAATATATTTCACTGTGTGAATAACACTCTCTCTCAGTTCAGAATGTTTTAAATACAATTAGCTTTCTGAATTCAACCAAGTGAACTAGCTTTGCACAAAACTAAGTTTTCATTTCTAATTTTACCACAATACAAATACACATAACTATAAACATCATAATCTTCATAATCTTTGGAAAACATAACATCTTTTTACCTGACATTAATTAGAAATCATATACATAGACTCTGAAGAGTACTAAAACAAGATCTGCTAGCTAAATACTGTACCTAGAACATAAAGGTGGGGTTGTCCCATGTGGGTAGAAGAAGGGGACTGTGTGTGTAATATCTGGGTGGGGATGTTGTCTCTGCCACTTACTGTGTGACTGTGAGGAAGAAACTTTACCTTTCTATGTCTGAATTTCTTTATTAATCTTCATCAAATTCTTTTATATTTAAGTGAAATAATATCATGAAGTACTTATATGCCTGATACATGAAATAAATAAATGACATAAAGTTGTTACATTATATATTCTTGGTCTGAGTATCCCAAAATGTTGTGGATTGTAACCTAAACCAGGGGTAAGGAGGTAACTCCAAAACAACCAGAAAAGGCCAAGAATATAAAAACTCACCAGGAAACTAGCTAAGGGAGCTTGACAAGGAGATTGACAGAACGTCAATCTGCTGATCCTATCAAAGCAGACCCTCGTTAAAACAAGAGAGCTGCAGAGTTTCTGGATTTATGCTGTAGGCCTCATGCATTTATTTTATTCCTTATGTATATGAGAGTCAAAATACTACCAATATTAATTAAACATATTACCTGTCTTCTAAAAATGCTTAAGAAAATAAAAAGTTCCAAAATATCTTTTATGTAGGTAACAAACCTTAATACAAAAACTATATATATTTTTATGTTCTGAATTTTTGTATCCTCTCAAAATTCCACTTTGGAAAGCAGTATGGAGATTCCTCAAAACCTAGAAAGGAAACCACCAAATGACCTGGTTATTCCACTCCTAGGTATATATCCAAAGGAGTTAAAATCAGCATACTACAGTAACACAGCCACATCAATGTTTACAGAAACTCAATTCACAATAGCTAAGCTGTGTAACCAACCGAGATAACCTTCAACAGATGAATAGACAAAGAAAATGTGATACATATATAAATCACACACATACATACATACACACAAACAATGGAGTATTAATCATAAAGAAGAATGAAATTATGGCATTTGCCAAATGAATGCATCTGGATAAGCCAATCCCCCAAAACCAAATGTTGAATGTTCTTTCTGATATGGGGATGCTAAGACACAATAAGGAAGGACGGGAGAATAGAAAGTCAGTGGATTAGACAAAGGGGAATGAGGGAAGGGATAGGATCTAGGAATAGGAAAGACAGTGGAATAAATCTGACACAACTTTTCTATGAACATATATGAATACATTATAATGAATCTCCATATCATGTGCAAAACCACAGACTGAGATCCTAATTAAAATAAGATACACTCCACTTTTTTATAAATATGTGAAAATGTACTCTTCAGTCATGTATACCTAAAAAACATACATTTTTTTTTTTTTACAAAATCATATATTAATCCTAACCCAAACATGTTGGTGTTAAGAGTTAGAGCATTTGAAAGGTGATTAGATCATGAGGGCAGAGGCCTTCTAAATCAGATTAGTGCCCTGTTGTAGATACTAGACAGCCTGTTTCCTTCTCAGGTGAAGACAGAGTCAGCAGTCTACAACCTGGAAGACAGTCCTCAGAGGACTTGACCATACTGGTGCCTTGATCTTGAAACTTCCAGACTCAAGAATTGCCAAAAATATATCTCAATTGTCTATAGGTTACCTAGTTTTGGGCATTTTGTTGTAACAGTCAAAATGAATGAAGATTCATAGGTATGAGAAGAAAGGAAAACAATAGTCCAATGTAAAGTGTAAATGTGAATGCAAAAATTATAAGTATTAGAAAACCAAATATAAGTGTGTGTACACTTATGAATGTGTATAAATTAATGAAGAGACTTATACATGTATATGTATGTTTATAATTTTGATCACTCTAGGACTAAATGCTCACAAATTTTCAAATAATTTAAGGAAAATCTACCTGTAAGTGAAAGACATTGAGCAAAATTCAACAGTAACAAGATTAAAAAAAATCCTCTCAGCAAATTAATAATAAGTGGAGATTTCCTTAACTGGAAAAAAATGAATCTCTCATATCTCAATGAATTTGTTTTCAAACAAGTGTGAGAGACAAATGCTTCCTTAAAAAATTAATAATGACATAAGGCTGGCTAGCAACACAGTTTATATCTAATATTTTCCATTAAGTTTTGAAAAACACACTAAGAATAGAAGAAAAGAAACAAAGTGTGTAAAGTTTAGAAAAAAAATAAGAGAATTTCAAAATTTTCAAATTAAATGGTTTTCCACATGGGCAGTTCTACAGAATCACCAGTTACAGCAACCAATAAAGAAAATTAGCAACAATTTCTTGGAAGGAAATTGATAGATGATAATAAGGTTTGCTTTACAAATCAGTCTTGAAACATCATAAATTTAAACTCTAAATAAATAGATATATTATGCAATAGCAGAAAACTTTTAAAATTAGTCATAAATGTAACATATTAGCAGGTTGAGAAAAGAATAGCCTAAGGAATTTGGAAAAATGAGATGCAGAGAATAACCTTAACAAGATAAGGAATTTTCCTAACCTTGTGGTAGATAATATGGTATGTTCTTGGTAAATGCACCAATGAAAAAGAAATTATAACCCCAAATTAGATGAATGAAAGTAGAGAATCCAAGTCTATTATTGAGGTAACATTATAATTCCATAAACAAGGAAAGTACTTAGTGATTCCTGGACAATTTTTTTTCTAGTGAGGGGAAAAAAATTTCTTAGGTTCTTATGTTTCTCAAATGCCTAATTGTTTTGCATTTGAATTAGAGACCAAAATGTGCAGACTAAAATTTGAAAAAAATCTTGCAAGAAATTCAAAGCAATTTATTTATGATAACTATGAACAAAGACTTTTACTACACACTAAAAGCACATATTACTTAAAGTAAGTGAATGTTACACATGGATACATTAAAATTAAATATCTTTACAATAAAATATCAAAGCAAAAAGTTGAGTTAAAGATTGAAAGAAAATAGATGCACCTCATATGAATAGGAGATAATATCTAAAACATTAAAACTGATTCAAAATAATTAATACAAACAATACATCCAGTAAGAAAGTATGCTAAGGTCACTCAAAGAGGAGGGAACACTTCAGGTTTATAGATAGTATGGTGGATAATTTTCACACCTACTAGACTGTCACAACACTAGCAAATCTTTAATTCAAGATTAGTAAGTAAACAGAATTCCAGGGACTTTCATTTCCTCTTAAAGTGGCATAGATATCTTCAGTATCTCTGAAGAGCAGGTGAGGATATCATGTATAGTTTAAAAGCAATGAACTGCTGACCCATAGAATATATACATATCTTGGAGAAAATATAGTTTTGGGTACAAGAATACACATAAAAGAGTGTTTATTGTTTCACAGATTATAATTGCAGAATGTTAGAACCAATTTAAATTATTCATGTGTAGAATAGATAAATTAAATGTTAGTAGAATGGGACAAAATGAATAACATGAATGACTGTAGGAAGTTACACTAATCTATCCCAAAAAATGCCATTAAGAAAAAACACAGAATAATGTTTGTATTTTATCACTTAAAAAAATGAAAAATAATAATATTTAACTAAAGTATAGGTATGTAGCAAACAAAAATATTCACAGGAATGATAAATGTTTAAATAAGGACAGTGTTTTTTTTCTGGGGAAAGAGTGAGCATGGAGTTTAACTCTATATACAATATTTAATTTCTTTAAAAATGAAAAATATTAGATACTACCAAAATTGATGAAGCAGATAATAATTAGATAAGTAGGTTTCCACATTATTTTTATATATGTTTGGATGCTAAAAATATTTATAATAAAGGGTTACAAATGAAAGAGAAAGTCAAAGAGGGATATTTATTGCAAAAGGGTAGAAGAGGAATTTTTGTGTTGGATTAGTGGATATATTCTGTCTTAAAAGCAGTGGCAGTTATATGATTCTACATATTGACAAATATATTATCATACACTTAACTCTTAACTTTTCATATGCAAAAAATAGTTATTAAAAATAGACTTTCTAACTCTAAAATAATGATAGAATGGATACTTATTTCTCTGTGTCTCCAAAGTTCTCTCTGCCTCTCAGTTCCTCTCTCAGATTTTCCTGTTCTTTGTCCGTCAGCCTGACTCCAGCCCTTTGTCTGTCGCCACTTTCACTGACCACTGTCAGTAGCTGCCCATCTTGCTTTCTATCTGTCTCTCTGTCAGTCAGCAGTGCCTGGATCAAGTTTGCTTCTCTGGTAACTAGGAGTTCTTCTTAAATTCAAACTAAGGCAGAAACAAAGGAAGCACAAGTTGCTCACAGAGTCTGCCTCCTTGATTTCGTGTTGAAATGGAATGCATTCAACCTTACCCCAACACCAGTCACTGCATACCATTTCAGACTCCTGGTTGTACTCACTCCACCTCAAGGGTTTAAACTGTGACCCACACACTTGCTCCAGTGTTCTGTGCCTTACAGTAGTAAGTGAAGTATCATCTCCCCTCCTACAGTCTGATGTCAGTATAACAAACGTTAGCCCTGGCACATTCTGCATCCTGGGATAGAAGATGCTGCTGCAAGGGATTGGGATGCGATTTCTCCACTCACAGATCTCATAGTCTAGGAAAGGACACGTACTCTTTCTCCTCACTCCTAACTTGGAATATTTACTCTGGTGGCACAGTGTTGCAATCTCTGTATTGATTCAGTAACTAACATCTCTTAAGAAATCGCTCCCAAGTAAACTCAACTTGGCATTCTCAGGGGACACTTCAGTATCAAGGAGTAAAAAGTATAAGAAAAATGACCATAACACAAATTGATTTCTTTCAGATTTCTGATGTAGCATGATATAGGCAGATACTGGTAAATTTGATGGAGAATTAAGAACAGGACTTAGATATGATCAATGTAAAGAAATTATCTCTAGATCCCCTTTTTCTTCCAAAGCATATCATCACCATTTATTCTCTTATTACTTCCTCCATTTCAAGTAATTCCTTGGATAACACCTTAAAGATGTTATGCGGACAACAGAGATGAAGAATGTATGAGCAATTTACTGGATTTTGGCATGACTTTTCCACTTTTCAGTAGTGAGGCAGTGTATCAGTATTTTTATATCCATAATATATATATTAAATTTGTCATTGGTTATCTAATAGAGAATTATTTCCTATGTGAACTATGACTGTATTACACATGATTTTTAATGAAAACCAGATTTTAAAAATAAGCAAAATGAACTAAAAAACACAAAAGTTTAGCTTTTCTCTAAACATGACGATGAATGTCCCAGAAAAAGAGTACTACAAATTTTTGCAAATGTAATGGCAGTATTAGTTTTTAAATTTTTCCAGTTTCAAAAACAAAACTTCATATTAATTCAAAAGCATCAAGTTCATTTTCATTAACTTGGGATTCTTAAAAACAATCACCAATGTTGATTTAAATTCACCATGATTTTTCTTAAATAACAATAATTATAGCTCAGAAGGCACAAAAATTTTTGGAAAAATAACTATGAATTATAGGTAATTTTCATTTCCTCCTCTGGCAATGTCAAATATTTGGATTAATATCTAAAGTAAAACAGTCTCAAGAGAAACTCAACATTGTTCTCTGTGCCTAAAGTCTAGCCAGTGAATATTATTTAACTTGATTGGTTACACATTTTATGTTAATAAAAAATATTAATGTCATATTTTTCATAATTATTTAACTTATTTGAATTTAATTTTAAGTCAACCTCAAACTCAACCATTAAGTAAGAAAGTGGGAGTCAAATTTTGAATTTTTAATGAAAAGAAAAAAAGTCTTTAGAATGTGTCTCCCAAAAAACAGAAACATTGGAATGTCATTTTCCAATTTTGTAAAGGATACTTTTAAATTACAAAATTTAGCATATAACTGTAATAGAAAAATCCATTCGTTGAAAATGGTCATGAATATAATGTGATATCTGTTACAGTAAGTAAAACTTGGAATTAAATGCAGAACAAAGACAAGAGTTTATACAAATAACAAAAACTCAAATTGTTTTACTTATTTAGACAATTTCTGGTCTCTCAGATATATCTGATTCAGTAGTTAAGCTTTACAATTCAATATTCTAGATAAGGGTTCCTCTCCTTGGACTTTATGGCACATAAATATAGAGCATTGTATTGGAAATCACATAACAGTTGTTTGTTCAGTTTAGTGTATGGCTACAATTCTTAGTATTAATAAAATAAAATATTTATTACAGATCAGTTCCTAAGAGACCAAAGTCCCATATTGTGGAGACACAAAGTCTGATTAAATGCAGAAAAGTACAAAGCATTACCATGGGCTCTCAGATAGCTACAAATCCAGCTCGTCTTCTTTAACCTCTTAGCTCTTAACTCCTGTAATATGTCCCCTATTTGATCACAGGACTGAAACCAGAGAATCATATCTGAAACTCAACTACAAATCAATTCAATTTACTGTATGTCGTTAGCTGCTGAATTGTAGGATAAAGCTGCAGTTTATATAAAACCCATGCACATACATCAGTAGTGTGCTTTTATTTTGTTTTCAAATCAAATTATATGGATATTTAACTGAAAAGTAATTCTATTATAGTAGATTTTTAAATTCATAATACTTTTGATGAAAGTGAATTCCTCTATTGACAGTTGTGAGTGACTATTCTGAGCACATTAATGTAATTTACCATCTGAAGTTTCATTCCTGTACATCTTTAGCATACATAAAACTGTTCCCTTGAAAACATATATTTCTATAAAAATATATATTTCATGCATGATTTTAAAGAAAGGGATGATATTCTTACCTTTGAGTCTAATTGAAGATTTGGGAAGAATATGATGCTCATGTATTTAGCCATTTAATAGTAAAAAATATTACCATACCAATTGATGCCCAGAAGCCAAAGGTCTGAATGTCAGGCTGTACTAGTTAAAGCTGAGGAGCTGCCAGATGTGAGCAGTCAGGATTAATAGAATTTTGGCAAGACGCATCAGCCAGGGAGTTAGGAAAGTCTGCCCAAGACACCTTCACTATTTGGAAAATGTTTGCAAAAGGTATTTCCCAGAACACATGGCAATATCTTTTTTATTTGAATGGACTATGAGATAATACCTATAGCAGTTTTTTTTTTTTTTTTTTGAGTATGGAATTGTAGTTCTAACAATTGGGAACAAATATGTGATAGAAGAAATTGCACCAACAGAGAAAGAAAATTTCAGAAAGGGCAATATCTTGTTCTCATAAATACTGTGTTGTAAGCAGGATATAATTATAAAAAGAAGTTAATTGGTGCAAAAAGTGCAGCATTGAAAAATATTGCAAGCTCAAAATCACCAGTCCATTCTGTAAATGGATATTAACTTTGTCATAAAGTAACTCCAAAGAACACATATTCAAAATATCCAGTCCCATCTACTCATTCCACCTCTTCTGTGATTTATTGTTCTGTGTTAAGATATAAATAATATATACCTTGCAAGGCAAGAATCACCAACAAGGTTTATAATGACTTCTGCAATGTATTCAATGGAGGTACTCAATAGAATTTGTTCCTACACAAATCCCTGAACATCAAGGAAATGGTAAATGAGAATGAAAGTTTGATCATTCTTTACTGACCTTGACATCCTGCTTGTTCCCTGATCTAATACCATCTACAACTTGGTATTAGCAATGTAGAAACATCAGTACTGCCATAATCTTCAGTTCTGAATCTTAATATTCTTTTCATTCCTCCATTCAAGTAATATTTAACAATGTCTACTATGTGCCAGGTCTCATAATAACCAAAATATTTAAAAAGACGAATAATTAGGTGCTTACAACTGTGAATTGCTGTCTACTCATTGGAACCTGAAATGTAATTGCCTAGATAAATATCATGCAATAAGTCATATAAAATAGTTTTGTATCTAATATGAGAGAGAGAGAGAGAGAGAGAGAGAGAGAGAGAGAGAGAGAGAGAAGGAGGGAAAGAAAACATTACATCTTTAAGGTAAAATTTTCATAGATCATTTACGTAAAATATAAAAATCAATTACATCCATTTAAACATGACCAAAGGAAGTTTGTAGATTTTTATTAGGAAAAAAATTATATTTCAGTTAACCTCATAGTTAAAATTTAGGGGTAATTACTTTATGTTCTTATGATTGATAGTAGCTCAGGATTCTAGAATGCCTAATCTTGCCAATTGTCCTCTCTCAACTCATTTTGGGATTCCCAACTAAAAGAATATGTGCAATATAAAGCACACTTTATCAATAGCACCCCACAATTGCCAGTGGCTAAATGGTGTATACTTAGAAGACTAATTTGGAACTCCCAGTTCCCTTTCCCCTGAGTAATGTAGAATCTGGCTTAATAAGCCTCCTCATTTCACCTGTAGCTGTGATGAATGGAATCATCTTTTCAGACCTGCTGAAATGGGCAGGTCTTGTCAGCATCCTTTGTGGGCCTTAGGAGGGAAGTTTGTTTAAGCCTCCTGCCCTGCCCTGTGCTTATCACCTACAAGACAGGATGTTTGGTACAGGTTTTGGTATTAAAAGTCAATCATACCTAGGAGAAAAACTGAATGCAAACATTTCCTGAGGTTTTACAGTTCAGACTGGAAATCTCTCCACCCTTACTTTGTTTAGTTTGCGTGTATATAAAAGAGCTATGGAGGAAAAAGGAAGGGAAAACCTGAAGAACAAGTATGTGGAAAGGGAACAATAAATCATCCTACAAAATGAAGTAATGGCAATAATTGAGAAAACTACTACTAATATTAAACTATTTGTCAAAATAACAAAGTTGAATAACAATTGGGTAGCTTATAACAAATGGGCATACTTTTGTAATTAATTCAATAAATTTAAGTGAGGTTTTTATGCATGATTCTTCATGTCTACAGTTCATCTATGACAGTCTCAAAAGCTTAGTTCATGTGTTGTCAAAATTTATGAAAGAACAAAATTTAAACCCAATATTTCTGTTTGGCTTGGTTTTTAAGGGTCTTCTTTCAACATAATTGACATACAATGAAATGATATTCTTAAAGTGTACAACTTTGATATGTTTGGATGTGCTTACCTATTCTTGAAACCAATATCACAATGAATATAGTAAACATATGCATCACCTCTCAATCAATGTTCCTTGTTAATAACCTTCTCAAGTCCTCCTCAACCCACCTCAGTTACTGGTTCTCTATAACCAGAGGTTAATTTAAATTTTCTAGAATTTAAATAAATTATCATAAAATGTTATTTTTCTGTATTCCTTCATTAAGCATAATTATTTTGTATTTTACTTACTATCTTTTTTAATAGGTTATTGTTTGTGTTGCTTAGTAGTTGTAAGAGTGAATTTTATATGTTAACTTGACTGGGTCATGGGATGCCAAGAAAACTAAAATGTTATTTCTGGGTGTATCTGTCAAGTTATTTCCAGAAATGATCAGCCATGAAATTGATGGATGGAAGAAAGAAGATGGCTCCCCCCAATGTGGGTGGGCATCACCCAATTTGTTGAGGGCCTGAATGGAAGAAAAAGGTGAAGGAACTTCCTGACTATTTGAGCTGAGGCATTATTCTTCACTGCCCTTAGTGATCCCGGTTCTCAAGCCTTCAGACAGGGACTGGAATTTCTATCAACAGCTCTCCCACTTTCAGATCTTTGAACTATACCAACAGCTTTCCTGGGAAAGCATTCAGGAATGCATGAGACAATATCTTATAATAGGTCTCTTCATATTTACAGATACATCTGCTGTTGGTACGATTTCTCCAGGGAATCCTGAGTAACGATAGATTCCATTATAAGGACATATCAAAGCTCGTTATCCATTTAGCTATTAGTAGAAATTTGAATTGTTTTAATTTGAGACTTGCTGTAAATAAATACATTATGGACATTTATGTGTAAGTTTGAGTATGAACTTATACACTCGATATATTTGAACAAATGCCTAGGAGTAGAAAGGCTGAGTCATTTGATAGTTTTCTGACTGACTCTTAAAAAAAAAAAAAAAAAGCTGCAAAAGTGGATTCCACAATAATTGCATTAGTTTGCATTCCACAACAACATATGAGAGTTCTAGTTGCCAAACTTGGTTTGGTGAGTGTCTTTAATTCTATCCATTCTAATAAGCATGCTATCAAGCCTCTATGTTTTATTTGGCATTTCTCAAAGGTTAATTATATTGAGAATCAATTGATGTGATCATTTGTTATCCATGCATTTTCATAGATGATATGAAGTATCTGTACAACTCTGCCATCTATCTCTTCATTGAGTTCTTTGATTCCATATGTTTTAGTGTTAGTAGTTTGTTTTTAATAAATGCTAGATATAAGACGTTTATCAGATATGTGATTTGAAATTATTTTCTTCTTATCTATGACTGATCTTTTCATACATTTTAAATAAAAATTTGAAGGCTATAAGTTCATAAATTTGCTGAAGTACTTCATATTACTATTTTTATTATTTTTTTGAGTATCACACTTGTGATTCAGCATTGAAGATACCTTAATCTCATCCAAGACCAATATATCCACCTATATTTTCAACTAGAGGTTTTATAATATATTTGGTATAAAATAATTGTTTTTACCCGTGGTAAAAGGAATGGATCAAAATTTTGTGTTTGGTTTTGTATATCCAAATGTTTCCAGAACCACTTATTGCAAAGACTAGGTTTCTGAACTGAATCGCTTTGACATTTTTGTTGAAAATCCATTGACTTTACATGTGTGTGTTCATTTTCAAATTCTGTGCTGTATTTCATTAATCTATTTTTCTATTTAAAAAAATACCATAGTGTTTTGGTGATGCTTTATAAAATTTGTAAATGTTCTCGATCTTATTCTTCATTCTTAGATGTTTGGGGAGGTTGCATTTAGTAACATTTTAATAGAAAATGTTTTCACAAACAGAAGTACATTTAATAGTTTAATATTGTTAATTATAGCTTACTAATTATAGTTTAAAACAATTTTAACTGATACATCAAAGACAAATTTGTGTGGTACCATAGATGTTTCAATACATATAAGCATTGTGTAATATAACCTCTTTGAACTTCCATATAACTTTAGAGTTGGTATCGCTTTTTGAAAAAAAAAGTGATACGATTTTTATTTTAATGGAACTGAGTCTGAAGATTAAGATAAGAATTATTGGAATTTTAAAAATATTGAGATGCTTAACATGAATGTATATATTTCCCATTTATTTAAATATTGTCTTCTTCTCAGGAGTGTTTTACTGTTTTCTGCTACAGATCCTTCCTGCTTTAAATGACTTTAAGTATTCCATACTGGTGTTATCAGTTCAATTTTGTAATATTTAAACAAATAAATACAATTGGGTTTGGCCACTTATTGTGTGTTTTGAAGCCTAACTAACTAAATTACAAGTTTAAGAATATTTTTTATAGATTCCAAAGAATTTTACATAAAATGCATCATGCCATTTCTTAGACAAGGACCATTAACATATCCTTTGAAGTCAGGATATGTACGTAAGTAAAATGTATGTGAGATATACCATAAAATCAGCAGGGAATAAAAGGAATTCTACAATTAAAATTCTTATTCTGAAATCAAAATGATAGAAATACCTGAACATAAACTGTGGTAATTTAAAGATGCATAATTTTCATTCTAATACTTTCACTGAAATAAAAATAAACACATAGCTAATAGATCCAAAACAGACTAAGTTGGAATTATAAAAAAATTGGCATAAATAAATCTAAACTAAGACAGTAAAAGTTAGCAAAAGTGGGGGTGTATATAAGGGCCAAGCAGAAAACAAATAGAATGATTATAGATAGACTAAAACTGAAATTTATCAATGTTAACTCATGGCCTAACTAAATATTTGAATTTTTTTTCTTGAAAGAACCAAGAGTAACGATTTGCATCCCTGTGAGTTATGTGGACTCTGTTGGAACCACTCCATTCTACCATTGCTACATAAACACAGCCACAGACGATGACAGGAAAGGGCTGTGTCCCACTAACACATTATTTACTAAAACAACATGTAAAGTTTAGCCCATGAGGCATAATTTGACAACCCTTATTCTATACACCCCAATTAAAAGGCAATGATTGTCAGATTGGCTTTTAAAAATAATGAGAATGATCTATATGTTGTCCACAAGAAACATTTTAAACACAGATTTAAAAAATCACAAAAAGTTATAACATGAAAATGTTAATCAAAAGAAAGCTGCAATAACTAGTAAATATCAAAAATACCACTTTTACGCTAAGAATATTACCAGAGGCAGGGAAAAAATGTCATTCATGAAGATGGAGATTGAGTCATCAAAAATACATAATAATCTAACATGTATGCACTGAATAAGAGTTTAAAAATACATGGAAAAAACTGATCAAATAAATGGAGAAATAAATGCTCAGATGTGCTTGGAGCTTTTAATATTCTTTTCTCAAAAATTAACAGAACAAAGGACAGGAAATCATTAAAGATATAGAGTACCTGGACAATATTTTTAGCCAACTTGACCTATCTGACATTCACAGAACATTCTAGCCAGCAGTAGGAGAATACATATTCAACTTAAAAGCACACAGGGTAGGTCAGAGCAAAATTTGAACCATAAATAGAATTTCAACACATTTACTAACATTCAATCCAAACAAACTATTCCTAAATTTAGAAACCAATAAAAAATATTCTGAAGTTTTATCTAAAATATTTAGAAACAAAACAACAACATATTCTAAATAACCTATTAGTTAAAGAAGAAATCAAGGGAAACTGGGGAAAATATTTTGCATTGAATGACAATGAAAACACAATCAGTCACTCAGAGGTAAATTTATAGCACAGAGTGCTGAGACACTGAGTCTTAACAAGAAAGGGAGGTCAGAAATTAATGACTTCAGCTTTTCCCTTAAGGAAATAGAAAATAAAGGAAAATGCATTCTAAGTGAGCAATAAAAAGGAAATTATAAAGGTCAGACACAGTGAAAATCTCATAAGTAAAAAGTAGGAAAACAACTAAAATTAATAGAACCATAAGCTAATTCTCAGAGAAAATGTATAAAATTGATAAAAAACCTTAGTCAAATTTTAAGTGGAAAAAAGCAAATATTAGCAATCTCATTAATAAGAGTGGTTTCATCACAATAGATTCTGTGAATGCCTAAAGGATAATAAAGATAAATTATCAAATATAGCAATATATTCAATAACTCAGTAAAGAGATATTGCTTGAGAGACACACACTGCCAAAACTCTGCAATAAGAATAAACTGAATATTCCAATATCCATTAAATAATTGAATTGGAAATCTTTTTATAAAGGAAACTGAAGGAACACATGGTTTTAATAATGACTGCTAGAAAACATTTAAAGGAAATAGTATCAATTCTAAACAAACACATGCACAAAATTATGATCTAGTATAAAACCAATTCTGAGACCACCATCATCCTTGTATCAAAAAATCATATAAATTAATATAGGAAACAAAAACTACAATAACTTTCATCAACGTAGATGCAAAAAGTCTAAATAAATTTCTAGTGAAAACTGTCAGGCCATATAAAAAATAAAATATCATGACCAGGTGGCACTTATTCCAAGAATGGAAGGTTGATTTAACATTCAATAATACATACACATGCACTCATACAGAGCCCTATAATCATCTTAATAGATGCAGAAAAATCATTTTAGAGAATCTAACATCCATTATTGATTCAAATAAACAAAACTCTTGATTGTCACTTGATAATGACAACAACTACCAATAACTTAAAGTGAACATGATACTTAAGGTTAAAAGACTGAATTCCTTTCCCTGAAGATTACAAATGAAACAAGGAATATCTGTTCTCAACACCCCTGGTCAGTCTTGCACTGAAATTTCTAACCAGTAAACTAAGGCATATATAAATACATAAAAATGAAAAGTAAAATTTTAAAATGTAAGGCATTATTATCTAAGTACACAAATAATAGAGGATAAGTCTCCTGATAACCTTGGTCAACTCAGTTCTTCCTCCTTATCCTTACAATTTTCAGGCAGAATGTATGAAGAATGCAATACCCTGAAATAAGAAGGAGGTTTCTGAAAAATCCAGGCTGTTTCCTTATTTCTTGGAATACAAGATATTCTGTAACTCTTGAATTCTGAAAAACAAGTGATACCCAAGGCACATAAACCCAAGGTGGGGCGCTCCTTGGATCCCTCAGTTGAGGGGCAACATGGGGCAAGAGCCCAGCAGATTTCAGCCACTCTGGCTAGCTTTTCTGATCTGTGGGGATCTATGTTGACATCAATCCTAGGCTTTGTGCATCCTTGCTTCCATGAGTAATGAGACTACCCTGTGTGAGTGTTCAGTTTCATCACATTTGTGACATTTATAGAGATACCAGACTCCCTTTGCTTCTCTCATCTGTCTTCATGATATGGTGATAGCTGTGGTACTGTCTACTCCAAGCTATGTTTAGACTTACAAACCTTTTCAAAAAGCTATTACAATTAGTGAGGTTAGCAAAATTGCAACATAGGACCTTAATATACAAAAATCTGTTCTATTACACCTTTATTCTAGCAATGAGTAGTAAGATTTAAATTAAAAATAATATTTCAATACAATAAAAATGTGAATAGCTTTTGGATGAATATGACAAAGTATTAGTAAGATCTATATATTCAAAACTATAAAAAATTTCTGACAGAATTTAAAGACCTAAACAAATGGTGAGATTTTAACATGGTCCTAGCACTAAGTAATAAGATACTGATTTTTCCCAAAATCAATCTGTAGATTCTACATGTTCTAATCAAAATCTTATCAGAAATTTTCAAAGAAACAAGTACTTTGATTTTAAAATTCATAATAAAATGTAAGGATCTTGAGTATTTGAAATAACTTTGAATAAATAACAAAATTGGACAGCTAGCAGTACCTGATATTTGAGACCCAATATACACAAGACGATGTATTTTTTCTTAAATATAGGTAAGATCAAAGGGAAAAATTAAGGAACACATAAATAGATCTATGGTTATCCATAATACATAGAAAAGATGACCATTTTCTTTTTCCAAACCAATTCCAAAGGCTCTTCCACATTATCAGATGAAGTTTTAGGTAATTGCTCCACTTCTTGGTACCAATTTTATATATAAACTTCAGTGTTTATAACAAAATATCTGAGATAATTAGCTTATAAAGAAAAAAAAAACTACTTGTAGTTGTGGAAGTTAAAGTAAAAAACCATGTGGATCATTGTTTTAGATGTCTAGTGTAGTGCCAGATGGCAATGGTGGGGAACTTGTGGTGGAACAAACAGCCCACATAATAAACTAGGAAGCAAAAAGAGGAAGAGGACTATACAAAAATAGAAGGAAATCCACCAATCCAGAGTAAAGGAAGTGGATAGAGAGTGAGTGAGGAAGACAGGGAACGGGGAAATATTGGAAGAATGAAATCTGCCAAATTATGCTAAGTCCATGTATGAAAATACTGTAATGAATCCCATATACCTATATATCTCTATATAATTATATATGAAAATGCAATGCGCTAATTGATATAGTAAAGTAGAGCAAACAGATAAGGGGAGGGAAAGGGAAGGTACTGGTGAATGAGATTGTTAAAATCATGCTATGTGCATGTACGAACATGGCATAACCAATCCCACTGTTATGTATAATTACAATGACTAAATTGAAAATTAAAAAAAGAGGAAGAGGATACAGTTCCCTCTAGGGCCATGCCTTTAATGACCTATGGATTCATAAAATCCAGACCCATGTCTTAAAGGTCCACAGCACTTCACAAAAAGGCCACATGGCATACCAAGTCTTTAACACATAGTGATATTTGGCAGACATTCAACTGCCAAATGATAGCAGATATCAAATCTTCATTTTATTACACATATTATTGCATGAAGGAAAATGTAGCCAAATGATAAAACAAGAAGTATAATGTATTTCATTTATAAAAATCAAATTATAGCCTCTCCTTTTTAGCTCTTGAATGAGCTACAATTATAGTCAAACAGATTTTATCCAGTCACATATAAACTTCATATTTGTCTTGGTGAACAAACAAGTGCAAAAAATGAAATGACTTCTCAAAACATGCAGTATTATTTTCTCAAAGAATGGGTAAAATTCTCCATTTAAATAAAAAATTGATATAATAATAAAAATGAATTATTCTATTAATGATTGAGTCATAAATTAGAGATTTAGTCATTTCGATTCAGGTTTCTACATGTGTATTCATTTTAATTTCATATATTGAAGAAATGTTTCTAGTTTGAATTGTTAGACATATTTTTTTGATTTACTTATTTGAACTATTGCTTTCCAGAATACAATTTTATAACTTTATATAGTTCTGTATATCCTAGTTGAAATAGGTGTGAAATTTTCTAAGAATAACAGAAACATAAAACATTCTGGAGAAATATGTGAAGAGCAAAGAGATTAATTCACCATTTTACACAACAAATTATGGTAATTAAATGTAGCAAGACATTTCTCTAGAGAAGCATGCATATAATTTCTGTATTCAATCTATTAATATAAACTAGTGAGTATACTGAATAATTTGGTATACAGCATATAGTCTCTATTGGTCATTTATTTCATAGTTTAACACACTATTGTCATTTTCATCTAATATTTGAAGTGTTTTTATTATAGCAAATAGAGTAGAACTTTAACAAACACAAAAGAGAAAGGGTGGTGATCGTTTTATAAAAATTCCAATTTGACAAAAGGGGAAAAGCTTTTTAAAAGTTGTCAATAGTCATTTTGTGATTTCTGTAAAAATGAATGATACTATTTTGATGGCACAGCCTGATACAAATCCTCTACTCCTTCTGGTCACTTTCATTCTCTAGACTGAAAGTTATATACCCATTTTTTCCCCATCTGTTTTTGGGAGGTGTGGTCATATAACACAGATCTGATTGATGAGATATTGATGAGATACAATCAAAAGCTTGCTGAAAACTTCTGGGAAAGGTCTTACTTTTCTTAAAACAGAACAAATACATAGAGGTGGGTCATTCCTGTCTGTCCTTTTTGAGCACTTTCATGAAACCCAGAGCTACTGCAACATCACACCTTTATGAAAAAAGGAAAAGAAACAGATTCTGGGGCCAACATTGTACAGCTTTGGGAATCATTCTTTTGTAATTCTTTTCCCTTTCCTTTTTTCATCTTTCCTTTTACTAAACAAGGCTCAGTAGATTTCAAAATGACTTTGACCAATGTAACACAAAATTTTGTCATTTTTTAAAAGCAGAATGAAAAGAGCAGAAACTTGTCCTAGAAAACATTAATATGCTAATATTTCACATGCTAGAAGAAAAAAATTTTTTTGTATTCTGACCCCATTAGAAAATGATACATTCTTGTCTCTTCAATTTTATGTAAAAAGGTTGAAGTTAGCAAGCTTTCTGGAAGAAGAAAGGAATAAGAAATATTTTAGAGTAAGAAAAATAAATAGGTAATTTTGAAAGCTAATTGGTAAAATTGAAAACCTGCAAGGAATATCATTATTGGGCATGGAACATGAATGAATATCTAGTGTTTGAGTGGAGGCTACAATGGAGAAAGCTTGCACAGTGGGTGTAATAAAGTTGTTGGTGGCCTAATATGTTGCAAGTGGTTTGTCACCTACAGCACTGCATTCTTTAAAGATGTCTAATACAAAAAAATCTCCCAAGTGAATTTATTGACTAAAACCAGTTCCACAGAACCAATTAGTATCTTACACAGGCTGCCCTGCAAGGCTTATGAGGCCATCCATCACCTGTCCATTTAACTATTTAGCATTTGTTGCAGCAATTTGTCACTATGTCAGAATGCTAGCATTTCAGAATAGGAGGTTTTGGTTGAAAGAAATCTAACTCAGATACTGCAGATATTTCTCATTTAATAAGACTTACAGAAGATTTATGTTTCTATTATATTTAACCTTAAACATTTTATCTGGAGGGTGAGGTTAATTTTTTCTACTGCAGATATTTCAAATTTAAATCAATTGTTTTATGTGCGTTTAAAAGTATGCAAAATGGAATTATTTCAAATTTTAAAAATCCTGAGTACCTACATCATAATGTGCCTTATCTCACAGCTTCAGTGATTACATTTTTATCACTTTTCCAATTCAGTCATTTGCTTTTATATCCATTTCTTGTACCTTTCTTAATTCCACTGTATTGAATGAATTGCATTGTAGTTACAACTGAACAAAAGAAAAATATATGCATTCCTTTTCATATTATGATCCAAGCTGGAATTGGAATTCTAGACATATTTAAAGATGAAAAGATGGCTGTGACAAAATTTCAGTTAAATTACATGATTTACAAACAACTGTGTGCTCATTTGTAGCACAGAGTATTAATTATAAATCTTGGCTGTTGATTACACACCACAGTCAACTGTTTAGTTTTTCTCTCATAAAAAGCCAAACAAATATTACAATGGTATTGGTAGCAACATGCTAGCTACTTGGTATAGAGATAATCAATGAGAATCACAGAGCAAAGGGCTAAAGCAAAATATAATTTGTAAAATGGGTTCGTTTGTTATAACAATTGTAGAAAAATTATAATTTCTACATATTTCTTTCAGACGACTAGCTATTTTATTACTGAAGTCATGCCAATCACGTGAAATTATTCAGGTGTCTAACATTTGCATTCAATTAAAAAATAAGGTGCATCTTTTACTGTTGAAAACAGTAGGTGGTCTCTTTTCCAACTATTCCATAACTACTCTATAGGTTCACCTGATTAAGATTTCTAATGCAAAGGAGTCAGGTAAAATGCTGGACTCAAATGCCATCTCCTCATCTGAATGCTGCTAAGAAGCTCCCCTGGCATTTCTCACAGACTTTCAATGTGTGCTTGTCACTAAGCTCAATCCTAGAGATAAAACAGAAAATGTAAACTCCTGAGGGAGGAGTGTTGAGTAAAAAGCTTTTCTGAAACCCTTAGAATAATGTGTTCTGTCTATTACCCAGGCTTCAATCAGCAATTTCATCCCTCTTACCTTATACAATCCAGAGACTGACAAGGATGGATATTGGGTTGGAATAAAGAATGCACAACATAAATGTGTTTGTGTGTGTGTGTGTGTGCACAAATGCACACTGATGAGTGTCCACAACAATGTCATTTTGAAGACATTGCAAACTCCATCTCCCAAATCCATTGCTGAAACATGTGCTGGTACTTAGAAAATGCACTAGCTAGTAAAGTAGCTTTTAAAGGGAAGAAAAAACAACGTGTTTTTAAAGATTATAATTATGTGTGTGTGTTTAATAAACACACATTACACTTCCACAGTATTCTTTGTAACTCTTATTTTCAAAATGACATAATTTCACAGAAATTTTCCCAAAATTAAAAACAATAACATTAAGATATTTTCTCATGAACTGTCAAATAATTCAGAAGATATCTGGCAAAAGTGCATATCTCAAGTCCTGGTTGAGGAAGGTAAAGACATGGTAGATGCACTGAAATGTATCACTCAGGGAAGAAGAAGCAATGCTCAGGGTACCCTTGAGAAGTTGTCCCATAATGAATAGGAGGGGTGGGGTGAAATAAAGGTGACAAGGATGACAGGAAACTGAGCTAGTAATGAACTGAATTAAAATAAATTGAAATGTTTTGGACACACACAGAGACTCCAGAGTGGGAAAGAGATAATGATTTGATGACTTAAAGAAGTAATAACTGGTTTTTGCTGGTTTTGGTAATGCTGTGTCTTTTGCCTTGGAAAATTAATCCCATGTGTGTTTTCTAGATATTTGATTCTGTGATGAGCTCCCCTAGTTAGAATAAGCTTCAGAGTTGAATAAAGGAAGTTGACCACGTTATATTACATTGATAATAATTACTTAATCTACTAGGCATATGACTTGAAAAAAATATTTGATTTCACAAGTCTTACCAGATTTCTATGCATAGCAGCCACAAGAAGTTACATTTGAGTGGAAAGGGTACCTTTATTCATTGCATCTTAGAATAATAGTAGGTACGAACTACACTCCAGGGATATAGTCTTTTTTTCTTTTTTGTGATTCTGAGAAACAAACCAGGGCCTTACACATGCTAGGTAAACGATCTACTGCTAAGCCACATCCACATCAATATTTTTTATGTGTGGCTCACTCAGTCTCTTCAGACTGTAAGAGGTAATCAATTACTAATTATGACACCAATTTCAGAACAGTAGAGTTAGAATTTGAGCCCATAAAGGGCACTATTGCCCATCTTCTTAAATGCTAGATTAAACTCCTCTTAATGCCCTATGCTACTTAGAGAAATGACCACATACTGAATTCTTTCATTTTTACATGGTAACATTTAGAGTGTCTAAAAATCCTGTGAGGCAAATTTTGTTGTTCCAGATTAATTTAAATAAAGTAATGCATTAGTGGTTAACATGGTGCTAAGTGACAGAGGAGAAATTCAAACCCAGATCTGACCACACTCAAAATGAAAATGTGATTACACTTTGAACTGAACAGAATACTATCAACTGCAATAACCTTTATTTTACTTTTAAAGTCATTTTCAGTCTTTGCAGTATCTGGAAGCCATATGTAGCAACCTAAGCTAACATGATGGATACCTTTGTTCTCCCTATGATGATGGGAAATGTGGGGGCTATGTGGACACATAGCTTTCTCAAACGAAAATGTGACTTATGCTATGTATCTTAAAATATTGCTTTGGAAATTTATGTTAAAGCTTGGAAGAGAATAAACACAACACAAAATTATTCTTTCTTATCATAACAGTAAATTTGAGTAGCAATCTTAAATTTTCTTTTAAAATTTTTTGAGAAAGAAGAGAGAAATAACTTTCAAGAGCCATATGTAATGCAAGGCTTTAAATAGTGAGTATATAGATGAATATGAAGCTATTGCTCTACATATATCAGTGATATTACTTTAGGAAACGTTGAACAGGAGTTCACTGAGGGCTTGGATTCTCTGCTATTAAGGATATTCTCTCTAGGACTAAAGTGACTGCACAGCCAGGAACATAACATGTACTTGGATTGGCTGTGTTGAAAAAGACGGAATGGCTCAATCACATGGAAACAGTTGAAAAACCTGTTAATAATCATAACAATTAAAAGAATGAGGGAAGCTACATTTGACCATGAGGGACTTACTTTGACTTTGCAGAATGGGCAGGGTAGGAGTGGCACAGAGATGTGAGAGGGAAAATATTCAAAACTAGTGCCAGAATCTCTCAGTAATGATGATTCAACTCCATTTAAAAAATCTGGTGGTTGCTCATGCTACCGTTCTGTGGTGGCACATTACTACCACTGACTAGGTAACAGTGTTGGTGTAGAATGATGTGCAAAAAAAGACTTGGATCTCATTTTGGAGTGGAAGCAGATAGGAAAGTTCTGGGTATGATCTAAACATAGAGAAAATTTTCTGTGTGTGTGTGTGTGTCTTAATGGCATATATATGTGAGGAGGCTTTAAATATCAATGTTTTTCCCTTCCTCTATAAGTAACATTTGACTTAAGCCAAAGCTAATATTGTCAAATGAGTAAACAATCATGGATAAATGCCTCACATCTGGCAAAGTGAAGTTAGCTGACATTTACTTGGTACAAAGGATCAGGGATTAAATCAGGCAGAATCTCTCAGGATCTAATATTGGTATAATTTTCACTAAGTTTTTTTTTTTTAACTTGTTCTGGAAGAAAGGTAGGAAAATTCACAATCAACTATAAGGTGAAGAGTAGAAATCGAACATTATTTATACTTTCAACTTACTATTTATGTCAATAGATATTGTAAAAAGAATGGAAAGTACAGACACAAAATTGTAAATAATGTGGAAAGTGCACGAACATGTATACAAGGAAGGAACACTTTCTTCTAACTTCTAAAATGAGAAAGAAATACTCTTTAAAATTTTGATGTGCTTCTCTACAGTATGTGTGGCTTGAAGAGTAATAGACATTTTAGGAGATCGTTAGGTTACTGAGGATATGCCCTCAAAGATGGATTGGGGGATGACAATCTTTGGGTCTTCTCTGCTTCTTGGCTTATGATATAAGCAGTTTCCTCCAGCCTGCACTCCTTCAATGATGCTGTCCTTATCAAAGGACCAAAGTAATGGCCCACCTGATCTTGGATTGGTACCTCCAGAACTGTGAGACAAAATAAAACTTGTCTCTTTACAAGTTAACTCCCTCAGGTATTTCACTATTGTAAAGTGAAACTCACTAATACATATCATCCTCAGATAAAATCTCAGCTTGTAAGTACTCTTACATGATGAGTTGAATCCCACCATTCTTTGAAGACTCTGAATCCATTATGACCTTGCAATTATTTGATTGCTATATTTTTCCAGTGACATCTACTGTTTACCATGAAATTTCCAAGAGGTACCCAGTAAAGCATTTAAATTCCTCAGTTTTGTGGCCTCCACTGACTACCAGCAGCTTTGTTTCCTGATGGTATTTAGAATCATTCATTCTATTCTATCTCTTGGTTCAAAGGCATAATAAACCAGTTGTCAGTTTTAACCTAAAATCGCAGGTCTAATACCATACCTCATTTTGAAAGTTTTTTTTTTTTTTTCCCATTAAGAACTAAGGACAAAGTGGTGCAAGATTGTGGAAAATGGAAGCAACAATTTTGTAAGCCAATAGTTAAGTGGTGTAGTAAAAAGGGCAACCCAGACTTATATATTCCAGCTGTAGATGAAATAACGTCATAACTGACATACTTCAAAGCATATACTATAATGGATAGGGAAGTACCCCAAATTGACTGGATTATTTTTCTGCAGGTGCCATTCTTGAAATTTCAATAAGCCATTCCACAGATCCAGTAGAAGTTTTACAGAGAGAAAAATAAAATTCCACAATAAGAATCAATGTAGAACCAATGTGTGTAGGTGGAGTTTAGTATTGAAGAGAAAAGACGCCATGATATGAAGCAGCTATTTTCTTCAGGTTCTTATAGATACTTTCAGGCTAGTCTACATAGATAGTGGTCAATGGGCTATTTCTGTTGATGAGGAAAACTAAGTGGTAATGGGTACTCCCATGTCTCAGCTACATCAAATTCCTCTCAATTCACATAATTCCTACCCAATACCTACATTACAAGTCTCAAGGTCCTACTCCTTTTCAAGTAATTTTCTTATTAACACAAGAGACTTTGTGAGGTTTTATAACTCAAGTAGTCATTTTCAAATCCACAATATGGGTTGAGGCTTATCAAAAATCCTATCACCTTTAGGGCTAAGGAAATAATGGGAAATACAGTACTGTGATGGATTCTAATACCTGAGTGAGGACAACCTTGTAGAACCAGGACAGAACAGGGAGCTTAAGCTTCAGAGGCTGTCTTTATTGGACACCAGAGTAAACAGATGGAGAGATAATTTAGCACCAAGGTCCATCATAGCCTTAAATCATCCAAGCTCCTTCTTATTGGCTAAACATACCAAGGAGTCAAAGAATACATGACTTATAATATTTTAAAAAGAAGAGGCGGGAAACTGTAGACAATTGTTAGAAGTAAGCGAACTGTTGCCAAGAATAACAGCAATCATGATTCCATTGAAAAGGTGAGTAAACTGCTGGAAAATGAGGAATATAAAAATTTCAGAGACTAAAAAGTTTTCTTAGTCTTTCCGATAGCCTATAAAGCCACTCAGATGAAAGCAAAACTTAGATGAAGAAAGAGGATGAATTAAATATCAACGTCTTATAGGAGGAAATCTAGTTTCTGATATTGTTACACAATTTTGGAGGATTATTTGCAAGTTCGAGATAATGGACAAGAGGCGACATGTAAAATAAGAAAGATACACTAATCTTTAAATGACAATGGAATATTCTCTCTATTGGAAAATAAGCAATTTTCTCTAGAAGACACAGAGTGATGCAGTGTTTCAAGAGAAATCAGGCTCAGTTGTGGCATAATACTGGGAGGAAAAGGAGCAATGCCTTGTGGCATGTAGGGGACGTTTTTCCTGTTTTGAGGTGATGCTTACGAAATTATTTATAGTGCTTTTTTTACTAATGTTTCTAGATGATTTGAATCTAAACTCAAACAATGTTTTCTACTGTAATTTTCCTATTTAGATCTTTTTAAAATTATTTTTCAGACTGTGTCAAATCATTTTTTAACTGGATAAAAGAATGAGGTTTAATATGCTTTCATTTATTTTATTCACTTGTGAACAGTCAGAGAATGAAACTCTTGTGTCACAATTGTTTTCCTCAAAACAACATAGATTAAAAAATATGTAGTTGATTTCTTGTCTCATATCTTACTTTATTCAATATTATAAGTGAGAATATTAAAAATGCCCTAATTTTTAAAATTCTTTTGTTATTCTTTTGCTATTTTTTTTCTTTTCCAGTTTGAAAACTTTAAGCTTAGATTTTTATAAAATTCTTTCTCTCTTCCTAAGATTCAAAGAAGGTCACCATAATTTATATAGACATTGGTCTGCTTCCATTAATCTTTCCTGTAACCCTGGTGAACCCTTTCAATCTGCAAACATGTCACATTTTTTGACTTTTTTATATTACATTTTTTACTATAGATTCCATCCTATCATGATCTGACACCTCTCTAGGGAGCATCAATTGTCTCTAGCTTTACTTCTGCTCTTGAAGTTTTATATATTCCCTCTATGCTAATGATTTTCATCTCTTTGCCCCATTGCTGTTACTGTACTTCTTTATATTTTTTTGCATCAATTTCTACAGTATCAATTCTGTTACTCCATTCCCCCCGATGCTGCATTTGATTTCAGTATTTCCCAATCTCATCCATCTCTGTTTTATTTCAATCTGACTTTCAGCCAGGATTCTTGTCATACATCTTTTGTCTGATCATTCTACATTTCATCTCTTATTACAGTGGATCCAAGTTATATTGAATTATGTTGAAAACACACAGACATATTCTAACATTTATTCTTTTTATAGCAAGATTTTTTTCAAAGTCTCTATTTTCTTACACTTGAATGATAGAACCATTTTTTTTTTTTTTTTTGCATTGTAGAATCTCTTCCTCAGCTAAAAATGGGAGGGGGTTCTTTTTGTCTCTGTTTAATAATAGTGCTGATAAAAAGACATTGTAAGGGAAATGATTTTCACCAAGTGGAAAAGCTCTTCAGGTTCTTTGCATCCTCTTCTAGACTGATGTAGAATACACATTACAGGTATAGTGATAGAGACCTGTTTTGAATGCTTGACACACAGGTTCATCAAAGCATGACATTTGCCTTTCTGAATACCTAGAGAAATAGCTACCATGATTTTTACCTGACTGCACATAAGGAAAGTGCCCAGATTTTCAATGCCAATAAGTAAGAATCTGACTAGAATTTTATTTAAACAAAATGTGAGCTATGATGTAAATGTTTATATGTTAATAATCTTCATTCCTTTCAAAAATAATTTCTATATTTCTTTTCTAATGTTAAAATCTTACCTATGTATTTCAGATTCATTTTTCGCTTGATGGTATAAGGGAACGAAAACTATAAAATCAGTCGCAGATAAACATGATACTTTGGATTGCAGCAAAGATACATTTGAAAGACATTGAAACCTGGAGCAATTCTTTATCTCCTCTGGGATGAACATCAGGGCAAGGGGTCAACAGAGGTCAGAAAACTGGCACATAAAGATTTTTGTGTTATGTCACTTAATAAAAAGATCATAGGCAGAGAAGTCCCAAAGGCATAGATGCATAATCATATACCAAGCATATATTTGTGCTAGTGATATCTCCCTCTTGAACATATGGTGGCTATCGCAGTTGTAGTTATCATGCAGGCACCATTATGTTGGATCATGAAAAAAAGGGCTCTTTGGTTTTTAACTCTTTACTTTGTATTCAAAATAATTCCCAAAAGTTCTACAATAAGGTTCCACTGGTGAAGGTTCCATTGCACAAGTTACAAGAAAGACAAAATGTGTACCCAGCATTTTAGCCTCTGGAATAAAAGCCAGACTGTACAAACAAGGAGGTATGAACACATTCAGCTCATGGGGGTGATGTCAGATACTCATGGATATGGATATGTTTTAATCCTGGGACCCAAAATAAATTTTCACTTGTATCTTCTCACTGTGAACTTCCAGTATCCCAATCCCAAAACAGTCAAATGCCTTTTTAAATTATTTTTTTATTTTTATAGACTTCATTTTGATACCTTGTACACATATGGGGTATAAATTTTCATTTCTATGGTTATGCATGATGTACATTCATATCATTCTTGTTAATCACACATGTGCATAGGGTAATGATGTCTGTCTCATTTCACCATTTTCATACCCCTACCCCATCCCCCTCTCATTTCCCTATACATAATCAAAAGATCCTCCATTCCTCTCTCACACTCCCCCCAACCAGATTCTATATCATCATCTGCTTAAATTCTCAAAGACAATGCTTGAATCTGATTAATTCCAAATAATTTTGGAGACTGGAGTGGAAGTTTTTCCTAGCACTATGGCAGACACCAATCTATTTTCCTTGACTCATATTTGGATGGTCCTCAAATTAATATATCTATAAAAATCAAAGAATCTTAAATTTATCACCCAAAATTTATTCTCTAAAATTTTAAATTTATTTCTATTCATAGAACAATATAAGACAGAGTACAGGAAAAACAAAAAGTAGAAGTATCTTAATATCATAAAACATCTGCTACTTTGCTAAATATTATCTCTAGTTTTTGTTTTTGTCATTAAATCATCTTCCAGAGACTAAGACATCTCATATTATTAGATAAATATCTCTCCTAAGTCCACCCAAAGCAGAAATGCTAAGCTAGAGAGGTGGTTGATATAAAATTGCATTCTCAGTTCAAAGAGGAGGCTACCTGAGGTTAGTGTGGAGGGATCTAGAATACACTAACAGGAGGACCCCATGTCCCGGTCTTTCCCTCTCCAGGGACAGCAAAGCTGCAGCAAAGGTGATTTACACACTGTGTGCCTAGTCAACCCTGGTGTTTTGCTGCACATCCTTTCCATTGCTGCCCTTACCATGCCTGTTACTAGCTCCACTCCCTGCTGCCTTTCTGTTCATGTTAGCCACTGACCATTTAGATATAGAGTCATTTTCACTGGTTTCTGAAATGACATTGTATTGGGGAAAAATGAAATCCAAATCAAAAAGTTCATGTAACATTCAAGGTTTCCTTGCCTCCGTAGCTCACCACGCATCGGCCACTTTTGATGAGCTGCTACTCACAAGTTGCCTAGTCATTTCTGTGAGATTTTACTGTATCTTAGAAGGATCACATCCTTCCCTTTCAGCAGAGTTCTAGAATTTTTTTTTATTCTAACGTGAATAGTTAATTAGTCATACAATAAGGTAGGACAATTTGACCCAAACTTTCATTTTTGTACTTGAATTTGATGTCATTTATGCATTTTTATGGGGTTTCAATTTTGGCAAGCAGCTCAAAAATATATTCCCTCTGAGAAAAAATTAAAAGATATACTTCCATAAAACAAATATTTCTCAGAAGCTTCTGAAACCAGTGTAAACCAATTCATCTTTTAAATTCCTTTCTCTGGATATTTTGCTATTGTTCAACTGTAGCTATGGAAACAATATTAGAGTATTCCTTAGTATAAGAATAATTTCTCAGCAAACAGAAAGTACTCTAAAATCAAGAACTCTATAGGATGCTTTTACTTTTTCTCCTTCTAAGAGCTTAAGACTAAAATCGATGAAATAGCTCAAGTAAAGCATTCACCAATATTTTCCCCTCCATTTCAGAAACATTCTGCTTTTCTCTTATTTTCCCCAATTGGTTTCCAGAATATAACATCATAGTTACCAGCTCTCCTTACTACATGGTATAAATTGTATCTAACCAGAATATAAAATGCTTAGATAAATGAATAAGAAATCTTAAAATTAAAATAGATATAAACACATATTCATGAATACCCCAAATTTAAGACTAGTCAACAAAAGATACATGTGAGGATATTCATTCCCAATATTTGTATTTCATGACACAGTGGAAAACAATCTAAGTGTT
This sequence comes from Glaucomys volans, assembly GCA_020662805.1. Taxonomy (NCBI): domain Eukaryota; kingdom Metazoa; phylum Chordata; class Mammalia; order Rodentia; family Sciuridae; genus Glaucomys; species Glaucomys volans. Next base: position 31,944 of record JAJEJO010053289.1, on the reverse strand, counting down.
CAGTATTATACAAATGGATGAATAAAATATATAGGAACAATGGAATCCTTGATAGCAAACATATCCACATATGTGAATATAGATCTCAATGAAGATCAAAATAATTATGAGAAAAATTAAAACAAACAACAATAAATGTTCCTGAGGATGTGGGGAAAAAGGTAAACTCATACGTTGTAAATTGGTACAACCACACTGGAAAGCAGTATGGAAATTCCTCAGACAATTTGGAATGGAACCTCCATTTGATCCAGTTATTCCAATCCTCAGTGAGACTTAAAATCAGCATACTACAGTGACACAGCCATATCAGTGTTTATAGCAGCCCAATTCACAAAAGCAAGGTTATGGAATTGACTTAGGTGTCCTTCAGCAGATGAATGCATAAAGAAAATGTGATATATATACACAATGGACTATTACTCATCATTAAGAAGAATGAAATTATAGCCTTTGCTGGTAAATGAATGAAGCTGGAGAATATCATGCTAAGTGAAATAAGACAATCCCAAAAAACCAAAGCCTGAATAATCTGTCTGGTAGGTGGATACTAACACACAATAGAGGGAGGAAGGAAGAGTAGAAGTTCATTTAATTAGACAAAGGGGAATGAAGTGAAGGAAGGGGAAATGGGAATAGGAAAGACAGTAGAATGAATCAGACATAACTTTTCTACATTCATACGTGAATAAATGACCACTGAAATATCACGTCATGTACAACTTCAAGAATGGGATTCTAATTAGAATAAGTTATTCTCCATGTATATATAATATGTCAAAATACACTCTACTATTATGTACACCTAAAAAGAGTAAATTAAAAAAAAAGAATGACAGATGAACAAAAAATTAATACAAATTGGACTCTGGTGAAAAGTGCAATAGTTTGCATACTGAAGTTTATTATACATTTAATTTTGTGAATGTATCATCAAATATATAAGCAAAAGATAAATAAGTTCAGACTGAAAATTTGAAAATGTTAAAATAGGTTAACTTATTTTTAAGTTTGTTATGGAAGAATATATTCAAAAGTAATATTAAAAGCACAAATTATGCAGTTAGTTTTATGACAGTTAGTTTTATGACAGTTAAACTAAATAGAAAATAAATTGTATATATGTATGTATGTATTGCATATGTGTGTGTGTGTGTATGTGCATGTACATCTGGTTTTTGTGTTGTTGTTGTTGTTATTGTTTCAAAACAGTGTCTTGCTATATTGCCCATGCTGGTCTTGAACTCATGGACTCAAGCAATCTTCCCAGCTCAGCCTCCTGAGCAGGTGGGACTACAGTGATGTGCCACCATGTTTGGCTTATATACATGCATTTTTCACCAATCCACTGAAAGTCAGTTTGACTAAGACCTATATTCACTAGGTATTTTCCAATGTATATCCTCCATGGCATCTTACAGGTATTTGCTGCTCTGGAACTCCCCTGTTGACTGTTGGGCTCTCATGTTCATTTCTATGTTTTCTCATTGTTCCGATTCTCTTACTACTTTCCTGATTGCTCCTTCTCTTCCCAGTTCCTAGAACACCCATCTCTCCAGACCTCTAACTAGAAAATTTCTCCCATTCTCTTCATATTCCAATAGCATTTCTCTTTAGGACCTGCAGCCTAACCCCTCTATGCCAATAATGACCTTCTTCTTTATGTCCACTAAGATATTTCAGTAGACCTTCAGATTCATCATTTCAAAATCTGCCCACGGGATCTGCCTTCTGCAAAGCTTAGTCCTCCTGTAGAATTCCCTACCTCATTGAGCAACTCTCCTATCTAAATGTTTTCTTATCCAACTCTATTCATTCCTCTCCTCCTCCATCTCCACAGATATTCACATCATATCTTCAATATACTTTTTTTATTTAAAAATCATTTAATTCAAAACATGACAAAAAGAATATAAAAAATGAAAAAAGAAAGCATTTTAAAATCAAACACAGTAATTCTTCCCCCTTATGTGAGGCAGGTACATCTCAATATCCCAACAGGATGCCTGAAACGGCAGATAGAACCAAATCCAGAATATACTGGTTTTCCCTATACATACCTACTTATGATAAAGTTTAATTATAAGATAAGCACAGTAAGAAATAACCAATACAGTGCATGGGTTCAATTAACACTTATTCGACTTAATCATGGACCCAAAATGAAAGCATAATGATGTTGGCAGTTTTATCACAGCATATTGTCATAATTGTTTTATTTTATTCAATATACTTTAGAATGAATTTTCTACTTCTACTATTGATCATTTCAAAACTTTTGTCCATTGAGCAGCCATGCTAATATTGAAACTGTATCCATGACATCTTCCTGCTTAAAATCATTTAGTAGATTCCTATCAGTAAATGCAATATCATAAAAGAATAGGTTACAATAGGTCCTTTGAGCTCCTACTTCATCTGTTTTTCATTTCCCCCTTCTATTTCCTCCTGTTTCTTAAGCAAACAAGGCAAAGACTGAGGGAGAATGTAGAGCTTATGTGCCAATGAGAGTTTAAATTGTCAGTCTTAGAGCAACATGAACCCATTACTCCTCGAGCTTGTAGTTTGGCAAGATAAGCTAAATTTGATTTTAAAATGTGCATAAATTTTGTGATTTAATATGCTTGTACCTAACTCAAATGCTTTAAAATAAACAAATGGTATCTGTGTCAGGATTTGAACCATGAGTAACTTCTGCCTTGCAGAAACTGTTCCATTAGGATAGATGTGTTTTACGTGTTACTTAAAGATTTCTCAGGTTCCAGATTCCTTAACATTTATTATAAATATTATTATGTCTCAGAACAATTTTGAACTCAATATAATAACTTTATTTTTACATAATTTGATGATTATCAAGTAATCACAAATTACAAGTGAATGCACAGATAGGAATACATATAGGATCATCTAGGTCATTTTACTATCTTAATTACTGTGAACAGTAAGCAAAATATCCTTTCTTTGATATGCTTATAACACCAAGTATAATAACTACACTTCACAATACCCTATTTTATATTTTATAAATCACTGGAAGAGATTGAAGAATCCAAACACAAAACAATGGTAAGGAGATGGAAATGTTAATTAGCCTGATTCAGTTAGGACATGTTGTGTACGTGAATTGAAATATCACACTGTACCACATAAATAAATGATATCATTATGCATTCATAAAATTAATAAAAATGTTTAAGAAGAGAGGGAGGCTAACTATCCTGATATAATCATTATATAATCATTAAACCCTCTATACATGCATCAAATTATAACACTTTACCTCATAAATGAGTATAATTAAAAAAAGAATTCATAGATGGTTGATAAATAAAATAATTGGTACACATTTTATCTTTAACAGTTTAGAAACAGGTGCTTTCAGAGAGAATAAAACACAACACAGGCCCCTGGAGGGAGGCAGAAAGCCTGAAATGCAATAATGATAAAATTAACTGTTGCCTAAATGCTTCTCCCGCAATTAGATACAACTTCTTAGTATGAGAGAATAGCTCAGAGGTAATAGTGCAGAATAAAACAGGGACAGGTATTCTCACCTGTATAATTTTGATTATCCCACTTGCATTCTGGATACTGCTTCATGTGAATTGGAAATATTATGGAAAAAAATTCAAAAAGCAATACTCAAAGGTACAATACCCAGGAGATCAGTAATTGTCAAAATAAGTGAATGCTATCTCCATTCTTAATCTCAAAGGAAATGTGATAAATACTCACAGCTTCACTGAAAATAGAAATATCATCATCTAGAAAAGTGATGTAGGTATGCAATCACTCACAGCTGATAGTGAAGCAGCTTAATGTTTTATTTGAGGACTTACATGTCATCAGAATAATACTGTGTTAAGCGAAACTTACAGCATAGAATCTGAGTCCCCCAGAACTAGGTGCCTTTCCCCACACTAGGAATGCAGTGAATCTTCTAGGGTGAATCCCCCAAGGGATGAGGAAGTAGATTTTCTTTCATCAATGAAACAGCACAGACCTTTTCACAGATTGTGTCCTGAACCACATCACTTAATGTCTCCCCTTGGTTTCTTGAATAATTTTCTTTTTGGTTTCTATTTATTGAAAATCTTACAGACATGATTGTTTCTCCTTTTGTTCCACAAATGTTATTTATTTAATGTGGGTTTTTTCCCCTTTTTAATCTATCTTCTCTCAACTTTTCATCTTCACCGACCAACTCAGTTCTTAGGTACATCTAATTTCCTTTCTTTCTTCTAAAACTAAAGTCTTTGAAATAGGACTTTATGCTTTTATACCACAAGGACAAACATGTATATTGTAACAATATAGAAGTTCTTGTTGGTATAAAACCAGTTAAATGGTAAAGTTTGTAATAAAATAAAAGGAATAAACCATCATCATTTCCTTCATATCTCCTGCTTTAAAATTTCTGCACCTAAAATAGATTATTTTGTGAATTAAGTGCTAACATTTGTGAAGCACTATACTGAGTGTTTTACATGCCACATCTAATTTGAAGCTATCTTATTTATTCTGTAACAGTAAACTTCCTTAAGTTAGATTTAAAATTTTAAGATAGAGAAAATGCCAGTTACCAACCATATAATCAGTATCCAGAGTCCATGATCTATTGGAAGAAGCAAACTAGAAAAACAGTTATTAAAAGAAAAGATTTTCAGAAAACTTTCTTAAAATCCTTTACTCACTCCATTACATTTTGAATGAATCTCAAAGTTTTTATTTTTATAGTTATCTAGATGTAATTTTGTGTGTGCATGTGGTATGTTCTGAATCTGGGATAACAAAAAAAGTAAAACAACACAACAAACCAAACACCTCCTTCTCAAAGCAAAACGTGCGTGAAGAGGCAGAACCTTATTTTTCTTTCATTAACCTGGCAAAGTTTCTTGCTTATAAAAATCCAGTTCCAGCTACTCTGGCACGTGTCTCCTGACACCCATGAGTATTCTGTCTCTCCTTTGCATTCCTGTATTGTTTTCTCTTATGACACTTTGATGCTTCAGTATAACTTTTGATTTTCTTATCCTGTTTTATGTAGATGATGTTAGTTCATTAAGACTTAACTGTCGTGTGCGCTGGAGACAGTATCTATACGAAGTAGATGCTCAAATACAGAAGAGGTGGAGTATGGGAAAAGAGGAAGAAACAGGGAAGGGAGGAGAAAGTATAAGGGGAGTGGTTGAGATCATGTGTACAAAACCAATAAGGAAGACTGAGGAAATAATGGAGCATAAAGAAATCTAGAAGTTACCATTCAGTGCATTGAAGACAAGAGTATGACTTCAGGCTAATAACTAAAGGGATATATTTTTCCGAAGCTCTAGGATATGTAATGAAAATATAAAATAAATAAAAATTACTATTAACATACACAGTAGTCTACCTTGAAGTGGTAACTATTAACAGAGGCGAGGTATTTTGTATATTTAAAGGATGTAAAAATAGTGTTCTAAGCAAAATTGAAAGAAAACAACTGCTTATATCATGCATATATTTTAAATATTTATTTTACCAATTAATTTATGCTTCTTTTTCAGTAACAAAATATGTGATTTCTTAATTTTATGGACGCTGATTAAGATCTATGTAAAAATGTAGACAGATTTTCGTATTATCATTAAAATTACAACTAATATTCTCTTAAACACTTTCTCTATAAAAATAAAGTTTCATGTTTCATACTTTGGTAATCTTATTCACTTACTTCATCTAATTAATATATCTATACGTGAAACTTTAACAGATAAAGCACTACATTAGTTTCTTCAGTCTTATGATCTCTAATTATTGTCAAGTTGTCTCCCATTCATTTGTTTTGGTTCTTTTCAGTATTATATTCATTGTAAATGCAGCTGCACAATTAATTTTTCTCTCCCTAAGCTCATATTACTTCAGTTACTTAAAGAACAATTTCCTGATCACAAGAGAATTGAGCTGAAACTGTTATTTTTTGCATTTTTGAGCTTCTCTTGAATGGCTCCCTTATATCTAGTTAACAATCTGTGTCTGCACTTTCAGAGGAGAACTGCAACCTTTCAATGAATCCATCTGGGCCATGTTCCATTTTTAAATCTAGGGCATTTTCCCATTTGACTCCCTCCTGATGAAATGTTCCCAAATTTGAAGTTTAAACATGTGAGTTATTTAACTACTTTAAGATCTCAGTTGAAGAGTATATTTTCCATCATTGTGTTTTATATTCATCTGCAATCTTGCTCTTCCTGTAGCCACTGGTTTTCTAAATAATAAGATATGGGAGGGTTGCATGAAAGATGTCTAAAATATACAATGAATAAAACTAGGCTGCTATCCAAATTGCTTCTACAGTTTTAATATAATGTATAGCAAAAATCCTGGGACCTTTTCATTGATTTTCTTTTTATTATTACTATAACAGAATACCACAAACTTAGTGGATTAACAAATAGAACTCTTGTCTTATAGGTATATAGGTGAGATGACTGACACTCCTCTCATTTGGTAGAAAAGAAAGTGTTTCCAGGGTTGAATTCCCTTCTGGAAGCTCTGGAGGAGAATCTCTTTCATTACCTTTTCTAGAATAGAGGCTGTATGCTTTCCTTGGCTCATGGACCCTTCCTCCTTCTTTAAATCCAGTAACAGTGAGTAGAATTCTAATAATGCTCTCATCTTTCTGATCTCTGCAATTGGTAAGTTTCTCTGTTTTTAAGGACCCAGGTGATACATTGGAACAATCCATATAATCTAGAAAAAACTTTCCTTGTCAAGATTTTTATACTTAAATCTGCAAAATCTACAGTCTGACTATAGTATAGTTCTAAGAAAGTTTTGTCAAATCCAATGAGAAATCTGCATGCCAAAGTTGCTAATCCAAGGAGTTAATCCTTCCTGAGGAACAGGCCTGAAATCCCATGCATGTCGTGTGCTGTCGTTTGTTGGGGGCAACTCACATGAAGTGTGGTCTCCATGTGAACATGGCAGTTTATTTGTGGGCACAGAAGCTAGAGTCTTCCATCAGTTGCTTTCCCTCTAATCAGAGACCTAAGGAATATACTTTCCCATTCTCTTTGCTCTGAGATACTTTGCTCCTGCTTTGAAAAATTCATTTCCCAGACTTCTTGTCAAATTCCTTTTGGTGGTTTCAGCCAAATGTAGGTGCTCACAGAATACTTGGAAGTAGGAAGAAGAGAGAGAAGGTAACATCTCTCCTTCTCCATCTTTTGCAGTGATTTAGAGGGAGTTTCCTGCATGGGCCATATCTTCTCCAAGGTCCCAGTTTTTTCAAAATTGCTGTTTTTCCTTTAAATCCAATTATTGTCCATCTTTGCTGTCACTGGGGTCCAGCTACCTTGAAGGAAACTAGCCTCTTGAATTTTATAACGTATCCATGTTTTTTTTTTTCTTCTTTCATTTTGTTTGTTTGCTTATGGTCCTGGGGATTGAACCCAGGTCCTTGTGCAAGTTAGGCAAGTGCTCTACCACTTAGTTATGATCCTAGCCCTAATCTAACTGTTTTATTAGCCTCGTGAGCTTCTGGTTGTTTCTAACTTCTAAGGTGCAATATCATCTTCTCTTCTAAATTCTTTTGTCACTTTTAAAGTAATTTCTTGCATTAAAGTTCATTTGTTTGAAACATCTAGAATGATTTTTAATTTTTCTTACTTTAAACTGATTCAGAAATATTCCTGTGTAGAAGATTTTTAAGGAAAATTATCCTAGGTTTAATTTATGTTTCAGATGTTAAATATCAACTATAGGCAAGTACTATTATAGACATTGGGGATATAATAGTAAACAAAGTAGATGGATATCCCTGTTTTGGAGGTTACAATTTAATGAATGGGGACTGATAAATAATATATGAAACAAATACATAAAATATATAGCAGTTTAGAACTCAGTTAATAATGGACAAAAAAATAAGATAATTGGGATTTTCAGAAATGGTATTTGAATATAATGATGTATTTGGTGGTAAGGATAAGCTTCAATAAGAGGACAATGTTTAAGCATATTATTGAAGGAGGTGACAAAGTAGTTTGAGATTATCTAGAAGAGAAATATTCCAGAGAAAGGAAATGGCCCAGGCAAAGCCTAAATAGAGAAAATATTTAATATGTTCAGAAAAGAGCCAAAATTCCAGTATGGCTGGACATGAATGATTTAAGAGAGACTAGTAGGAAATCAAGTGAGAGGTAATGGGAGGTGAGAACATGTTGGAATATGTAGGCCACTTAATGGCTTGGATAGCTAAAGGGCATTTCACATTTTATTCTGGAAAACAAACTACAGGAAGATATAAGCAGAGGTAGGACATATTTTGAATTAAGTTTTAAAATGCTTTCTCAGGTGGAGATCCTGTCCACCACACCATGCCAGACCTCCTGAACCCTGCAGGCTCCCAATCTACCAATACAGGGCTCCCCCAGCCATCTCCATATTGGTACACTGCAGGCGCTGCCATAGCCCCCTCAATGTGGTGGCCTCCACCATGGAACACCAGACAGAGGTTGGAGGCAACTGCCCACCATGGTACTGCCCCCTACAGCACTGCATCTCCAAACAGGCCACCCAGTGCCACCACATAGCCCGCCCTCATTGCCCCATCTTTGAAAGGGGTCAACTCCATCTTGGGTTGCCTCTGATGCTGCTATGGCCTTTTAAAGTTGGGACAGCTTCCATCTTGGAACATAGGCCAGGGACTCGAAGCCCAACATCAAGGTACCTACAGTCTCCCAAACTCCCCAGCCACCAGCCCAGCTCAGGACTCCCAGCTATGTGGCTGGCCAACAGCTCTCAATGCCTGGTCCTGATCTGCCCAGTACAGAACAACTCTCCACAAGAGATGCACAGATCCCTGTGCTCAGTCCTCAGAACTTCTGTGGAGAAAGATTTCTGATTGGGAAGTAGAAAGGCTAGAAGTAGGAGAGATAAGAGTTGAGACTAAATTAGACACCAGGAACTGTGGAGTCCACAGATGATGTAAAGGGCTAAGACCAGGTTCTAACATCACACAAATGGACCCCAAAGAAGATTCCTGGGGTGCAGTCTTCCAACGGGGACCAGCAACTGCAATACAACCTGCCTCCAGGAGTTCCACTTCCAAGACTAACCCTGAGGGTGGAGATACCAGCAAACTCCAGATAACCCCACCTATTGGATAAGAAGGGAAGCAGAGAAGATATTGAACTCCAAATGAAGCAATTGTTCAATTTTCCAATGAGTTTTTTTCTATCTTTCTTTTCCCACCCTCACATCCCCAACATTTGTGAAACCAAGTACTTCATGCATGAGGCTACTGAAGACTGTGTTGTCTGAATGGTCTATTACAGTATTGTTGTATATTCTCTCATTTTTACATTCTTTTCTTTTTAATTTTTTTTCCATATATTTTCCTCCAACTTATCTGTTTCCCCGGAGTATTTCTCTTTTCTCCTGCTAACAGCCAACTCCTTGTGATTCCTATTTCATATTTCCTGTGATCTAATACCTCTACATTCTCACTTCTTACCTCATCTCTTCCTATACCCCCCAACACAGGTTTTCTCTTTGACCATGAATAGAAACTGTAGACCCTTTCACAAACCTACTGTTTATATTGTAGATAATAATCAAACACATCATTTCTGCTTATTGCAACAAAACTGTTACTGTCTTAATAGGAGCTATTTGGCTTAAGGCTACATATTGTTTGCATTGGGTGCTGTTAATATTGATCTCCCCCTTCAAGGTAAGGTTTGGAAACTTGCAGGGACACTATGAGGGTATAGGGTAGAAACTGTAATACCTTGGATCTGCACTGCTAGAGAGGAAGAAACATGAAAACATGAAAAAGCAAGGGAAGAAAACACCCCAAACAAACCAAAAAGCTACAATAATAGAATCCGTTGACAGTACAGTAGAAGAACCATCAGAGAAGGAGTTCAGAATGCACATAATTAAAATGATCTGTGAAGTAAAAGAGGGCAAATGTAGGCTGCAAAAGATCACATCAATAAGAGATAAGAGAGCAAATGCAGACAGAAAAGATTGCTTCAATAAAGAGATAGAGATTCTGAAAAAAATTCAAACTGAAATCCTTGCGATGAAGGAAAAAATAAACCAAATTAAAAACTTAATAGAAAGCATTGCCAACAAACTAAATCACATGGAAGACAGACCCTCAGACAATGAAGACAAAATATATAATCTTAAAAATCAAGTTGACCTCACAGTTAAGATGGTAAGAAACGATGAACAGAACTTCAAAAAATTATGGGATAATATGAAAAGACCAAATTTAAGATTATTGGAATAGAGAAAGGCACAGAGATACAAAACAAAGGAATGCACAATCTTTTCAATGAAATAATAATGGAAAATTTCCCAAACCTGAAGAATGGAATGGAAAATCAAATACGAGAGGCTTGCAAGACACCAAATGTACAAAATTATAACAGATGCACAAGGCACATTATAATGAAAATGCCTAGCATACAGAATAAGTGTAGAATTTTAAAGGCTGTAAGAGAAAAGCATCAGGTTACATATAGAGGAAATCCAATTCAGGTCTCAGCAGATTTATCAACCCACACCTTCAAATCTAGGAGGTCCTGGAACAACATATATCCCTCTCTGAAAGAAAATGGATGCCAACCAAGAATCTTATATCCAGCAACATTAGACTTCAGATTTGATGATGATATAAAAATTTTCCATAAAAAAACAAAAATTAAAAGAATTTACAACTAGAAAGCCTGCACTACAGAACATCCTCAGTAAAATCTGCCATGAGGAGGAAATGAAAGTCAGCAAAGGGAGGAACTACACTAAAGGAAAAGCCAATCCAAGTAGAAACCAAGTTAAAAAACAAAAATAAACCAAAATGACCAGGAATACAAATCATATCTCAATAATAACCTTGAATGTTAGTGCCCTAAATTCATCCATCAAAAGAGATAGACTGGCAGATTGGATTTTAAAAAGACCCAACAATATGCTGCCTTCAAGAGACTTATCTCTTATCTCATAGGAAAAGACATCCACAGGCTGAAGGTGAAAGGAGGAGAAAAAATATGTCACTTATATGGACTGCATAAACAAGCAGGGGTTTCCATCCTCATATCAGATAAAGGGGACTTCAAGTCACCTTAGTCAGAAGGGATAAAGAAGGACATTTCATACTGCTTAAGGGAATCATACATCAACAAGACATAATAATAACAAATATTTATTCCCCAAACAATGGAACATTTATGTGTATCAAACCAACTCTTCTCAATTTCAAGAATCAAATAGATCACAACACAATAATACTGGTGACTTTAACACACCTCTCTCACTACTGGATAGATCTTCCAAAGAAAAAGTAAAGAAAGAAAACATAGAATTAAATAATACAATCAATAATTCAGACTTAAGAGACATATATAGAATATTTCATCCATCAATGAGTGAATACACTTTCTTCTCAGCAGCATGTGGATCTTTCTCTAAAACAGATCATATCTTAAGCCACAAAGCAACTCTTAGAAAATAAAAAACTAGAGTTAACTACCATGCATTCTCTCAGATCATAATGGAATGATATTAGAAATCAATGATAAAGTAAAAAGTAGAAGCTGCTCCAACACCTAGAGAGTAAGAAATATGCTACTGAATGACAAATGGGTAGCAAAAGAAATCAGGGAGAAAATTAAAACATTCTTGGAGGTAAATGAGAACACTAATACAGCATATCAAAATCTCTGAAACCCTGAAAAGGCAGTGCTAAGAGGGAGGTTCAAGGCATTGAATTCATTCATTTAAAGAAAAGAAAATCAATGGATAAATAGCCTAGCATTATTTTAATGCTCTAGAAAGAGAGGAAAAACTCAACACCAGAAGTAGAAGACAGGACATAATTAAAATCAGAGCTGAAATCAATGAAATTGAAGCAAAAGAAATAATTCAAAAAATTGACAAAATGTAAAGTTGGTTCTTTGAAAAAATAAAGAAAATTGATAAACCCTTAGCTATGCTAACAGAGGGAAGGAGAGAGAAAACTCAAATTATTAAAATTCAGATGAAAAAGGAAATATCACCACAGACACTATTGAAATACAGAAGATAATTAGAAACTATTTTGAAAATTTATATCTAATAAAATAGAAAAATCTCAAAGATATGGACAAATTTCTAGAGACATTTGATCTATCTAAACTGAATCAGGAGTACATACACAATTTAAACAGAACAATTTCACACAATGAAATAGAAGACACCATCAAAAGCCTATCAACCACAAAAGCCCAGGACCAGAAGGATTCTCAGGAAAGCTCTACAAGATCTTCAAAGAAGAATTAATACCAATACTCCTCAAATCATTCCATGAAATAGAAAAGGAGGGAAACCACCCAAACTCATATATGAGGTTAATATCACTCTGATACCAAAACTAGACAAAGATACATCAAGGAAAAAAACAAAAACAAAAACAAAAAAAACAGAAAAAACATTGGTTTGGCTATTTTGGGTCTCTTCCCTGGTAAACATAGATGCAAAAATTCTCGATAAGATTCTGTCAAATTGCAAACAAAAACATATTAAAAAGATAATGCACCATGATCAAGTGGGGTTCATCCCAGGGATGCAAGGTTGGTTTAACATATGGAAATCAATAGACATTATTCATCACACCAATAAACTTAAAGAATCATATGATCATCTCAATAGGTGCAGAAAATGCATTTGACAAAATATAGCACCCCTTCATGTTCAAAACACTAGAAAAACTAAGGACAGTAGGAACATACCTCAACATTGTAAAAGCTATTTATGCTAAACAAACTCAAGGTCAACATCATTCTAAATTGAGAAAACTTGAAAGCATTCCCTCTAAAAACTGGAACAAGACAACAATGCTCTTTTTCACCAATTCTCTTCAACATATTCCTTGGAACTCTATCCAGAGCAATCAGACAGATGAAAGAAATTAAAGAGATGTGAATAGGAAAAGAAGAACTCACACTATCACTATTTGCCAATGACATGATTCTACATTTAGAGCATCCAAAAAATTCCACCAGAAAACACCTAGAATTAATAAAGGAATTCAGCAAAGTAGCAGGATATAAAATCAACATCCAAAAATCACACATTCCTATACATCAGTGATGAATCCTCTGAAAGAGAAATTAGTAAAACTACCCCTTCACAATAGCCTCAGACATTTAAAATACTTGTGAATCAATCTAACAAAAGAGGTGAAGGAAATCTACAATTAAAACTACAGAATACTAAAGAAAGAAATTAAAGAAGACCTTAGAAATGGAAAGTTCTCCCATATTCTTGGATAGGCAGAATTAATATTGTCAAAATGACCATACTACTGAAAAAATTATATAGATTTAATGCAATTCCAGTTAAAACCCTAACAACATTCCTCATAGAAATAGAAAAAGCATTCATGAAATTCATTCTGAAAAATAATAGACCCAGAATAGCCAAACCAATCCTTAGCAAGAACAGTGAAGCAGGAGGAATCACAATACCAGACATTAAACTATACTACAGAGCAATAATAACAAAAATACATGGTATTGGCACAAAAATAGACATGAAGATGAATGGTACAGAATAGAAGACAGAGACAAACTCACATAAATACAGTCATCTCATACTAGACAAATTTGCCAAAAACATACATTGGGGAAAAGATAGACTCTTCAACAAATGGTGCTGGGAAAACTGGAAATACATATGCAGCAAAGTGAAATTATATCCCTAACTCTCACCCTGCACAAAACAACTTAAAGTGGATCAAAGACCTAAGAATTAGACCAGAGACCCTGAGCCTAATAGAAGAAAATGTTGACCCAAATTTCCACCATGTTGGCTTAGGTACTGTTTTCCTTTACAAGACTCCTAAAGCACAAGAAATCAAATCAAGAATCAATAAATGGGATGTATTCAAACTAAAAAGCTTCTCCTCAGCAAACAAAATAATCAAGTATATGATAAGAGAACCTACAGAATGGGAGAAAATCTTTACCACACTTACATCAGATAGAACACTAATCTCCAGGATCTATATAGAACTCAAAAAACTTAACACCATAAAACAACTCCATCAATAAATGGGCTAAGGAACTGACAGACACTATACAGAAGAAGATGTACAATTGATCAACAAATATATGAAAAAATGTTCAATATCTCTAGCAATTAGAGAAATGCAAATCAAAACTACTCTAAAATTTCATCTCTCTACAATCAGAATGGCAATTATCAAGAATACAAGCAACAATAAATGTTGACGAGGATGTGGGGAAAAAGGTACATTCATACATTGCTGGTCTGATTGCAAATTGGTATAACCACTCTGTAAAGCAGTATGCAGATTCCTTGGAAAACTTGGAATGGAACCATCATTTGACCCAGCTATCCCACTCCTCAGTCTATACCCAGAGCACTTAAAATCAGCATACTACAGTGATGCAACCACATCCATGTTTATAGCCACTCATTTCACAATACCTAACCTGTGGAACCAATCTAGATGCCCTTCAACAGATGAATAGATAAAGAAAATATAGTACATATACACAATGGAATATTACTCAGCCTTAAAGAAGGATGAAATGATGGCATTTGTGGGGAAATGGATGGAATTAGACAATATCATGCTAAAGGAAATAAGCCAATCACAAAAAACCAAAGGCCCAAATGTTTTCTCTGATAAATGCATGCTGATCCATAATGAGACAGGCAAAGGAAGAATGGAGGAACTTCCAATTGGACAGAGGGGAGTAAAGGGAGAGGAGGGGGTATGGGGTTGGGAAAGATGGTGGGATGAGATGAATATTGTTACCCTATATTCGTGTATGATTGCACAAATGGTGTGAGTCTGCCTCATGTACCAGCAGAGAAATGAAGAGTTGTGCTCCATTTGTGTACAATGAGTCAAAGTACATTCTGCTGTCATGTATAACTAACTGGAACAAATAATAATAAAACAACGTAACTAAAAAACAAAAAATCCTCCTCAGACTTCTGTTGTACAGAGACTTAATGTGGGAAAGATAAGGAAGGAAACATGGATACTAGCTAAGAAACCATTGCAGATAACCAGGTGAGAGATGATGGTGACTTAAATAAGATGGTAGCTCTAGAAGTGAAGACAAGAGGCTGGATTGATGATATATTTTGAAGGCAAAGTCAACTACATTTCTGCAGTTTGGAGATCTTTAATATACAGAGTAGAGTTAAAAATGATACCATGATTTGATGTATAAACAGCATTAATAGTTTCTACTACTGAGGTGGTGAGAACAGTGGAAGCATCAGACATTTGACATCATATATTAAATGTGAGATTCCCATTAGCCATCCAATGTGAAGGAGTTGTATACGTGGTTGCAAGTTAGGAAGAGATTTGAAATTAAGATATACATTTTGGAAAAATCATATAGGTAATATTAAAAGCCTTGAGACAGGAAGTGATCAACAATAAATATATAGAGAGAAGAATGTAGTCTAAGAACTGAGCTTTCAGTCATTGAAAGTTGGGATATTAAGAAGATGAGAAGAGAACAACAGATAGGTTTGAGAAGGAGTAACTAGTGAAGGCAAAAGAAAACTGACACTGTGGCAAAGTAAACTTCAAGTGAAGCACATACCTGAAATTCATGGTCACCTGAGTGAAAAGTTGGACAGAATCAACCATCAATTCTAACAATACAGAAATAATTGCTGAACATAACATAAAATAGTAATTTTGGTGCAATGGTAGAAAGAAATGCCTGTTGCAAATAGGTTTGGCAGATAAAAGAGGAAGAGATTGTAGCTGCAGAAAAGAGAAGGAAGATAAAATGTACATCATCAAACAAATGACCATGCTAGGCAATAAAGGCTCAAATCCTCTTGGACATTGAGACACATTAGGAAGGATGGTTTAGTATTTTACCAAAAAAGGTCAAATAATCTGCAAAATTTTTTACCACTACCCATTTGTCATTGAGATTCCAGGTACTTTCAAAATATTTTTATTACCTGTGGCTTCTACGTCTAATCAAATGTTGCCTTTTGGGGGCATATCCTGGGGTGCCAGAAAGAAATCAATCATTTAGTTAATGCATATATGGAGTCAGTCTCACCAGCCCACATAGAGGCATTTTCACTCCCTCTTCTCTCCATCCAGGCATGGTTCCAGAGCTCGTTACTTGCAATCTCGGGCTTTGGGAAAAAGCTCTTAGTTAAGATTTGTTTGGAAGGATAACTCAATGTAGCATAAATGTGAAAGAAGAACTCATTATAAACAACAGAGATTGAGTAGGAAAGCTGTGTCATTTCCAGAGCTGGACCCTCCCTTGGGATGCAAATAATGTCTACCTTCTGCATCTCCCTCAGTCTGCTCCATTTTTCTCTCTACCTAACAATCCTTACTTCTTCATCTGCTTAGCCTACTTAGGATGAAGGTTCTTATGTAGGTTACTATTTTAAAAAAGAGACTCAAAGCAAAGTAGCTTAGAAAGAAAGCATTTATTTTCTTCTTAAATATAAAGTCCCAAAGTGATCTGAACAATTTGACAATCATTCAAAGTCTAAGATTCTTTCTGAATTCTGATTTGTTCATGCCCTCTGATATTGTCTTCTGCAACTTGAGCTAGATTAACAGGTATGTTTATGTTCTAAATTTTTTAAACTTTTGAAGCAACCTCAGTTCCTGAATTTATTTGGTATAGTTCCAAGAAGCCATACAAACCAACTACTGTCCTTGAATGCCACATTCATCAAGAAAGAAAATCTTAACGTATGTTGGGTCCACAATATAACAGCACTTGTCTCAGTCTGCCAGGATGTAAATGCCAGAGTCTCTGGTCTCCTCCTACATTGTGAGACAGAGAAATGCACAGTTTTTTATTTGTTTTGTGTGTGTGTGTGTGTGTGTGTGTGTGTGTGTGTAAATAAAAACTTCCCTGGAATCTTCTTTAACAAGTAAAATGGAAATATTTGATGTTGATGGCACCAATGGTATCTATTACAATTTCTTTTGTTTTCTTCTCTGCCATTCAAAAAGGTATTTTGTGAATTTTTACTACCTCAGATATTTCATTGTATAAAAATCCAGAAGAAAATATTTAGATTATTTTCAAGTGAGAATTCTCTTTCATCTTAGCTCTTTCATAAGATCAACTCACTCTATAACTGAATGGCAAATTCCAGCACTTAGCAGTACTGCCTGGATATATGACTGTTTGCAGAGAGATAGACTGCCAAACATAAAGCATAGCACTCAGCTATTCACATGTATTTATTTGTTCTTATGTAAAAAGGAGTTATTGATTCTTATGTCTATTCATAAATCAGTTTTATAGTCATGCAATCAAGGTTCAGTGAGAGTTTCTAATTCAGACTTGTAGATATGCAGGACATGAAATACATTTAAATTTAAACAAACAGCTCTAGTCTCAAAACTTGTGTTGCTACTTCCTATCTTTTAAGAGATAAAATTTGCCCTTTTAAAGTAAAACACCAACTTGTGTTTCTGAACACCTTAATGTCACATTAAGAGAGTAAACATTCTTCAAATATATCTGCTTCACTACAAACAAAAGTTTGTTTCCTGTAGATGTTTTTCAGTTTTACTGAGCAATAATTTAGTACCTGTATTCTAATTGCGTATTTGTGTGTGTCTAAAAAGCTTAGCTATGGAAAATCCTGCCAAGACCTGCCATGATCAGTTGTTTCTAGATATTATAAATAACTGCTTATGCAAGTCTACAGACAGATCATCTTTAGAGTCCTGATGCAACTGTGTATATGGGATACCAATTATTATGTAACCACTGAGTAATGTAACAAAATAATGCTGAGAGCATAATAAATTATATTTAGGATCCAGAAATTAGATCTAGTAATCTATCTTAAAAATGGCAGTTTTTATAAAAAACAGAAACAAAAACAAATAATAATGTAATTTGGCTAGAGTGTTAGTGTGATACAACTGGGATAAAAGAAGCTTCTTGCTAAGCCCCCATTCTCTCCTCCCTACAGCCTAGCAATATCTTACCCTGGAAGGAAGAATTTCATCACCATCAACCCCAGTACAACTTTATTTTGGAAACTAGGGAAAAATAAGACTCCCTGTACACTGAACACCCCACCTCCCCCAGCTAGGTGTCCTCTAGTAGCTTTAACTATAAGAGGTTTCGTTTAGCATATTTTAGTCAACTACTTTCTTTGAAATTTATATGTGAATTTGCCAAACATCAATATTGTGTTTGGTAGAACAATTTTAATAGTACATTCTGATGAAAATAGTAGAAATTCAGTAAACATTTGTTAAGGAAGTGAAGGGCTAAATAATTACCATACCATTGTAAAGGATCTCACTGCTGAATTCAATAACTTTATAACTATATGACTCTGTTCAACATCTTCTATGTTAGTAAGTCATTTAGCACACTATTTCCTATTTATTCTTCCTTAAATGGAGTATTTCTAATGCACCATCTTGACTATAGCATTGGTAAATTTTGTGGTAGGAAAAAACCTATTAAATTTTAATCAATTTTATATTTGTTAATGTTTACAATATTATAAGCTTTTGTGAAGTAAATATAAAAATAGTTCACTTATAATTAAAGACCCAATTTTTTGACTGTTAGGAGAACTAAATACTATCAGTGATACATCTTAATTATATCTAACAAAGTTAGAATGCAGTCCAGAGGAAGAATCATTCAGGATCTGCCAATATTTGTAAATTTCTGATATCTTCTACTGATTATAAGTAATCAGTGAATAATGAATTTAAGTGAACTCCAATGGAAATGAATGTTGAGTTTGAGGAAATTTTAAGAGGAGTAGGTTTCTGAACTGGAGAACAACTATTTTTGTTGAATAGTTCATCTTAAGCTATCAAACTGTATACTGAATAAATGAAGCTGAAACTCAGGTTTATCTGAGAATCTAAATGTTTATATTTTGCTGTCATTCCTGTATGCCTAGAATTTAATACCCACTGACTAAAGTAGATTCCCTAGAGGGATATGCATATAGGGAGGAGAAAAGAAACTAAAAAAAAAAAAGAAGATCTGAGGAGCACTAATTTCAGAGATTAGGAAAAGGATAAATGGTTGATGAGGATGATAACAAAAGATGGAGAAAAAAAGAAACGGAGACACTCTTATAAAATTGAAAGAAGAAAGTCTATCAAAAAGAAGGATTGATCCAATTGCCAAATACTACATAGAGAGATGGAGCTACATTAAGATCAGTGGATTTGGGAACAGGGAAGATATTGGTGAGATTAACCAGAATAATTTCAAAACATTGGTAAAACAGGAAATGAGTCACCATGAAAAAAGAATCTGAAGAATTAGACACAAACATCTTAGATGAATCTTTCAAAAGTTTTTGCATAATAATAAACATATAAAAAAGTTAGGGAAGGTGAACTGAAGATAATTCTAAGAACTATCTGAAATGTGGTCCTACACTTAAAGTGGAGTGAATCACCTTGTTGTCCTCCAACATGTTCAAACTTCTTTTGAGAAGCACTAATTGGCTAGTTGGGTACTTTGGTTTTGGTGTTTGTTTGTTTTTTAAGAACTGTTACATTCCTGGGCAAAAAGTATAGAAAGATACAGGAGTCAATGGCATTTCTAAAATTCTTATTACAAAAAAAATGGATCATGGAATGAAAGTTGGGTCATGAAAAGAAAAAGTCTAAGAGCATGGGCTGTTCAAGACTGGGCAAAGGATAAATTAGTTAAAGAACCTGTTTTGGGTGATGATTAATATGTGGGTCATGATTAAGGGATGAATAGATGAAAATGTCATTGAAATGTAGGCAATAGAGGAATTAGGGACCACCACAGTTGGTTAGTGTATCCTCCTAGGATTTGACAGTAGGAAGTATTCACAGTAGTTCAGGAATGGTAACTATGTGCTGAGAGTGAATTAGGATATAGAATGTATTAGTTACATAAGAAAAGACAAATAAGAACAAGGAAGACCTACACATATGAAAACCTTCATAAATTAACTTTGTAAAATTAATGCTTTGTTAACAGTCTAAGATTAAAACATTTCAATAGATATTGTAATACTATTCAATAGAATGATTAATAAATTAAAAAATGAATATTTAATATAGATGTGTATATATATTTATTTATAGAGACTATATTAATTTATTAAGTACCATTATTATTTAACTTTGTTTTAGGTATCCTAGCTGAGGCAATTAGAAAAAAATGAATAGAATATAAGTATCATAAAGGAGAATACACAATTATATAAAGCATAATTAATCAATGGAATTGGTGTGTTTATTTAATTTTATCATTTATTAGTAATTTTGGAGGATGAATTAAATTATTTTCATTTCAGAGAACCTTCTAATGCCTCAATATCCCTTCTGTATGATGCCCAAGAGGGCCATTCTAAATATTTGTAAAAGCAGATTGACTTTTGCTTCCCAATTTGCATCACCAAGGAATATCCATGGATTGAAAGAATCAAAAACACTTCTGATTATTTAGGATCTTTACACATATCTACATTAACCCACTTCACAAATAATCTCCTTAACTATGTAACATTTGATACTATGTTCTATGAACATACCAATATTGTTTTCTGACTGGTAGAAGAAGGTTACAAAATTAAAATAAAATTTAAGCTTAGCTTTCATATTACCTCTATAATAATTAAATATCCATCTATTTATATATTCATACTGTGAAAAGTAGAAGAAAATGAGTGAGGACAACTGCAAAATTAAATAATGAAGCAGGTTTGGATAATACTTGAATTTCATTCTAGATAGAAAATGTATTTTCTTAATTTATTGTATTTATTCTTCCCCTAGTTATTTACTCTCCCTCTTTCCATTATGTAAATTTTATCTCACATTGCTTAAAAAATGAAGTCAAAATAATAGATCATTGATATACCCAACAAAATTTTAACAAATATAATGTCCTATACCAAGAGATTCCCAAGTATTCTAAACTCAGTGGAAAAACTGAAAGGACTAATATAACCAAACCTCATTGCTTAATCTATGCCTCAAGGATAGAATGGGTGTTATTCAGCAAGCCCAAGCAGACACAAATGGATGCCCTCATAAACACAATTCTGGAGGCTAGCTACATCACTTCCAGCTTTGTTTCCTAAATTTTGCTTCTCTGTTCTAGACAGAGTAGTGATTTCTACTAACAAACATGTTAATCAGTGGAATTGATATGTTTGTGTCTGTATTCTCACTGGTTTCCTTTTTTCTTGTCTTGTCCCTCCTGTTCTCCTGTATATTTCAGGTTTGCTCATCACTGAACATATTGTGGTCTGATTTCTGTTCTTCATTCCATTCAGAAGCAAAAACTGTGCAGCTGGGCAATCAGAAAAGGCATATACAAAGGCACACACACATTTTTATTCATAACATCTGATGGAGTCCTGTCTACCAAACTAGGATATTTTTTCTTTACACCATAAAACAATTTAAAAGAATTCATCAATAAATTTTTGTACAGTAAAGGTTTGAACATACATTTTATATGAATGTGATATATTAAACACTACATCATTCCAAATAAAAGATGTTATTATTACTTTTGTGGAATTTGCTAATAGAGACACCTAGATATTTATCCCCCAAAAGTAAAGGAAAAGTGATAAATAGTCCTAGAAGAAATAAGCACAACAGTATAGGTTTTCAGGGAAATAATTGTATGGTGATTCAGAGAATGAGAATAAGACATGAAGAAGAGAATTTGAGGAAAATTCTGATGGACTAAAATGGAGTGTACATCAAGAGGTTATAGAAGCATCAAGGCAGGGTGTAAGTGGATTTCTGGAGTTCAGCAAGCAGTAGAGTTTCACAGAAGAGTGGGGAGTAGTGATTAGAGCAGGGTACATGTGGTTGGAACGCCATGAGTTTCAGGCAGGAGGTTAGTGCTAATTTATTCATTGTCATTGTAAGCAAGATGGGCTATGTAATTCTCAGAGACCAATGCAAACAAGAATGCAGAGCTCCTTGCTCAAAAATTGATAGAATTTCAAGAGAGCTACTGCAAGGTAGTAAACCAAGTGAGGGTCCCTTCTAACAGGAAGCCCTGTGGAAGGTACAGGTCACACACTCATGACTAACTGCTGGTTAGTCATTGTTTTAGATTGTCAGGGTAAAGAAAAGTTGTAGTTAAGGAAAATATATCCAGCAAGGAAGTCTAAGATAAACTATAGGGAAGTAGAATAAGAAAGGGGAAATAATTAAAGGATACAGGGACAATAGAAAAGAATTATAGCCTAACTGCCAGGAATAAAATGGCTTTCACATCTACAAGCAATCAACAGGTATATGAAAAAATGTTCAACATCTCTAGTAATAAGAGAAATGCAAATCAAAACTACCTTAAGATATCATCTCACCCCAATTAGAATGTCTATTATCAAGAACACAAGCAACAATAGGTGTTGGCTAGGATGTGGGGGAAAAGGTACACTCATACATTGCTGGTGGGGTTGCAAATTAGTGCATCCACTCTGGAAAGCCATGTGGAGATTCCTCAAAAAACTTGGAATGGATCCACCATTTAATATGTTAATGAAAGAAAAAAACCCATAAAATTTGGTACGTGAAAATTAGCTAAAAAGATAAAGAAGAGAACTGAATAAAAGCTGAGTCCATAATGTCACTTTGAATGACTAGAAGAAAAAGTGAAAACAACAAAAAGAATAAAATCAAAAAGAGAAAGCCATCTTGGGGAACACTGGGATGAGGGTGACCTACTGGAGGGATGCCAAAGTACAATTACATAGAAAGATACATAAAGTATGGGAGGTGTGGGATCTGATGTCAGGAAGAAAATATCAGAGGAAGAGCTATAGATATGAAAGTTCTAGAACCCAAAAGGAGGGGACAGTTTTACTTTTTTAGACTGAATTGTTTAACATTAAGAGAGTAAAGTATTTAGATGATTTTATATCCTGATTTTCTTACCTAAGAATTGCCTAAGCTGCCTTCTCTGTGAGGGTCAGACTTGAATGTGAGAAGATGAATGGGATAACTAGTGAAGAGATATCTGAATAACAAAATTACTTGAACTTTACCCTTGAGGGTACCAACCCTTAATATTTAAGGAAATAAAAATGAAACAATACTTTAAGAGTATTTTAAAAGAACCAACAGGAGAGTAATGAGTCATTAAAGTCACAGGTATGAAGACTTTCAAATTGATTTGGGTAATGGTATTTCCATATGATGAAAGTCACATGGTGACTTTAGTGAAAATAGAAGATGTACTTGCTGGAATGTTAAAGGCATTTACAGAATTTCTCTCTCTCTTGTGTTGTTGTAGATAGTAAGGATAATGTATGCAAAAATTGTTAAAAAAAAAAAAAGGCAAAGTTTTTACTTGGTTTTGTTGTCTTTCCCCTGTTCTGCCCATTACCCTAATAGGGGTCTTCTGCATATTGCTCATAATTATCAAAGAGTGCAATAAATAATAATGTACTTATTACTTACAAGTAAAAACAATTTACTTCCCTGGATCTGTTTTTAGGCACCAAACACCCATGAAGGAAGATTATTGCTATAATTATGTTGGTGTCACTGATTTCTAACATACTGCCTGAAATATAATAGATCCCACACATCCAAGTCAATGCTAAATGTATGCACATGCCCCAAATTTTGTGAAATATTAAAGTATATTTTTTTCTGATTTTCTTTCCAGACTTAGAAACAAAACTGATTTTCATGGAACTTCAAATAGCAGTTTATAAGTGGTTCCATTCACGGGTGATGACTCTCTAAGCTCCACAAATGTGAGAACCTTCAGACAAAGGTCCATGACATCCTGAAGCTGTGGGAATTCAGGTAAATGTAGGAGAATCACAATCTCTGAAGAAAAACTAGCGTTACGGATCTCCTGTCCATCAAGTGCTTGTCTCAGTAATATCTTTTCATTAGCTCCTCACTCAAGGATGTTCCAGTGCAACTGTCTATGCACCTGGAAAAAACAAATAATAATCACTCAATCTAATGGTGCTAATGCACAATGCAAAGCTATTTAAATGAATCCAGTCATGAATCACTTTATTTTAAATATACTATGTCAGAGTAATAAACCATCAAATTTAACATTTTAGTCAAATTAAAAGAAATTGCTGTTGCTATTTTTAAAATACACACAGATTTGTTTCAAATATACATGTAGCTTAATTGACCCCAAATAAAACCAAAATATGAAAAGTTTCCTTCAGAAGGAAATGAATATTTGTCCAAATAAGCTCTCTGAGTTGTTCTTGTTAGAAAATAAGGCTTTGGACCTGAACAGTATATGTTAACAACTTCAGTTGTTAAAGGTTTTTTCACCAATGACTGATTTAGATGACTCAGAAATTTTTTCTCTCCTACTGCTACTAAAGGTCATGATTGATTTATATTTGTATTGACCATAAATGTTTGCACTGCATTATAGCAATAAAAAACTTTTTTGAATATATATATTTGAAAGTTTTCTATTTTATTCATAGATAGTCACTGTGGCCACTGTATAAAATTTATTTTTTAAAAAAGATTTCTCTACAAGAAAACAACAACATGAATGTACTTAGGAAGTATATATTCTTAAATATATCTTAGAAACTTTTAAAAATAAACTGGATTGCACATATAAAATCATTATTAAAACATGAAATTTCTAACTTTTCTGACAAGAAAACAGATGACTATTTTAAGAGACAGCAGGTGACAATTATAAAAATGTACATTTTATATATGGCTAACTTAGCAAGTTAAATATAAGAACCAAGTTTATACAAATTCAATTGTATCTATGTTAGCCATCTATAGCTGTGACAAAATATTTGAGAAAATAAGTTTAAAAGGAATATTTATTTTGACTCAAAGTTTAGAGGTTACAGTTCATGGCTGGTTGGCCCTGTTGCTCTGAGACTACAGGTCACTTTGGCCGACCAAAGCTGCTCACCTCATGGTGGCCAGGAACAAAGACACAGAGAGAGAGAGCCTTTATAACAAAGCTCTCCTCCAAAATCTATTAAATTATGAATCCATACATGGATTGACTCATTCAGTAGATCAAAGCCTTCATGTTCCAGGCACTTCTCAAAGGTTCTACTACTGAACACTGCTGTTTCAGGGACTGAGCCTCCAACACATGAGTTTCTGTAAGGCTTTTAAGAGCCAAACTGTAAGTGTGCCTAATAGAAGAATAGAAATGAAATAAGTCTTTTGGGGACATTATTGGAAGTAATCCATGTCTGCATGTGGAGATTAGGAAATAGATGGTTTGCTTAATTTGTTCTCCTTTGTTTGTGGCAGAGAGAATTGGGATGTGGGCAACAGAAAATGGGCAGTAGTTAATCAAGTCTTAAAATATATTTAAACAGAGTCCCCCCCCAAAAAATACTCATTTACCCCACTCTGAATCATTATATTATCCATCTACATAAACTGAAACAAAAATGAAAATCTCAAAATGAATCAAATTTTCACGTGATCCATTTTTCCACTTATTTAATTTGATAGTTTTAATCAACATTGCTAAAACTATATGAAAAGTTAGTGGCTCTTAGTTTTGTAAGATTTTGGTATCATCAAAAGAAAATGTATCAGGAGTAGTAACATTTGTTGTAATAAACAACTTAAAAATATTGGCTACTGTTGCATATTCCTTTGGGCAATTTTAGAGAGATGTTGCTAAAATCAACAATGGCCAATTTTAATAGCTAGGTTTGAATCCTATAGTTAGATGAGTGACTCAGTCAAATAACTCAATACCTGTAAGCCTCAATTTTTTCATCTTTAACATCAACATATTAATACTATCTTTATTACTACCTGAGAGGAAGACATCACATTATGAGATTAAATCATTTGAGAACTGACAAATATTCAGTGGCTACATTATGCAGACATCCACAAACATTTACTATTACCACAAGTATCAAATAATCCACATTCAAGATCTGCAAAGGTATTCTCTATAATGTCATCTTAATCCAGTGCACTATTCTAACATGCCCATATAATACGGCAAAATCCATGTATAAGAATTGTAATGAGGGGGCTGGGGATGTAGCTCAGTTGGTAGAGTGCCTGCCTCACAAGCACAAGGCCCTGGGTTCAATCCCCAGCACCGCCAAAAAAAAAAAAAAAAAAAAAAAAAAAAAATTGTAATGAGCTTGAAATAGTAGGAAAACCAGAAAGTCTTGAAATTTTTTGTCTTTTCTTTAACTTTTCATTTTGCAATGGGAAACTACAAAACTACTATGTAACCTTGTGTGTCATTCACCCAGTTTCCTCCAAAGGTCATATCTTTTATTACCATAGTAAAGTATCAAAACCATAACAATGACATTGCTGCAACATCAAGTAGATTACAGATCTTACTTAGTTTTCACCATTTTTACATCTTTCATACATACATGAAAGTATATGTGCATGTGTTTTTCTATGCAATTTTATATCATGAATAGTTCTACCACTTTATCAGTAAGGGTTCTCCAGAGGAGAGGAGAATATATATCTTCTTTAAAAGAGTTTTATTAGAAAGAATTGCTCATATGATTATGGAAGTGGAAAAATTATGATTATGGAAGTGGGAAAATTTCAATATCTACAGTGTGAGTTAAGAAGATGCAGACCCAGTACAGCTGATGGTTTAATTCCAGTCTGAAGCCTGAGAACCAAGAGAATGGAGAGTGTTGCTCTCTATTAAGGCTAGCATGCTCACCTGGGGATTACAGATGTTTCAATCCAAATTGGGAAAATAAATGGATGTTCCAGTGTAAAGACAACCAGGAAATGAAGTGAGAGTTCTCTCTCACTTATGACAGTGGTTTTTCTGTTCAGGCTCTAAGCTAATTTTATGAAGTCCACCCACATTAGAGAAGGAAATCTATTTTACTCATTCTACCAATGTAAATGTTAATCTCATCCAAGACAGCCTCACAAAAATAATAATTTTTGCCCAAATAGTCAATTGATCATAATAATGTTGACCAAATATCTGGGCAACTTGGAGCACAGTCCAGTTCGTACATAAATTTAACCATCACTACCACAAAGACATAACCTTGTGTGATGATTATATTCATACCCACTCACTTATACAGCCCCTATTCTTGCCCCTTGCTAAGCATTAATCTCTTCATCATTTTACAGGTTTACAATTTTGAAAACAATTTTTATAAAAGGATCATTCCATTTATAACTTTCTGAGCAAAGTTCCTGAGATCCATTCAGCTTGATGGATGCACCAATAGTTCACTACATTTTAATGCATAGAGTAGCATTCTACTCTATGGTGTTCCACCATACTAGACTGGTTTAAAATTCACCTGTTAAAGGATCTTTGGGTTGTTTATAGATACAGATTATTATAAATGAAATACTATTAATGTTTGTGTATGGGATTTTGTGTGGACATAAATTCATTTATCTGAGCTAAGTATGCAACTATGTGATTGTTGAGTCATATGACAAATGCATATTTAGTTTTATAAAAAGTTGCTAAGTTACTTTCCAGAATGAGTATACCATTTTACATTTAATCCAGCAATGTACACAAGATGCAGATTCTGTTTATCCTTGAGACCATTTGATATTATTTCTATTTCTTAATTTAAATTTCATTAAACAAATTATTTTTTCTTTTCTTTTTATTGTTCTGAAGGGTATTTAGTGATAAATAATTGTGATTTTTAACTTGTATTATTTAATAGCTGATGGCACTAAACACATTTTCATATACTTACTTTCTTTTCATATCTATCTTATGGCAAATTATCTGTCCATAATTTTTTTAATTTTATAATTAGATTTTTTCAGTACTGAATTTTGAGAATTTTTTCTATGGTCTATAATAAAGATACCTTTTCGGACATGCTTTGCAAATATCATAGCTTGTCTTTTTATCCCCTTGGTTGGGTTTTTGATAGCACAAAGATTTTTAATTTTGTTCAAGTCCAATTTATCTTTTTTAAAAAAATGTATCACAATTTTGATGTGGTATCTCAGACTCCTCATCTATTATCAGTCTGGAAGATTTTGTTTGATGTTTTCTTCGAATCCTTAATATTTTAGCAATTACCTATCCCAATAAATATTTCTTGATGTGCTACAAAAACGGTTGCATCCCTTAACTATTTGATGTACTCATATTTACTCATAAAATGAGATGTACAAAATATATCCTAAAAAGTATATAATTTAATTTTCTCATCAAATGTCATTCTGTTTCAGATCTAAGGAGTTTAGAGGAAGAATGCGAAGAAAAAATATGTGAACAGAAAACAAATTACCATGTAGATCATGGACAAAAATGTGCACAGGTTTCTTTACATCTACTTCATATAAAAATCTAACAAAAAATTACTTATTTGTTTCTACTCACTTTTAAAACACACACTTATATTTATAATATTATACTAATCCCATTAATTAAATCACACTATAATAAGTGTCACATTTTCTAAAGCAAGTCCTTTTAAAGGACAATAGTGTAAGAAAACATAAGTTAGACATAATCAGTGCAATTAAGAGCAAAAGATAATTCTGCATTTCCTATAGTTGCAAGCATAAATGAAAGCATAATGAGTTGCAAATGTTCATTATTTATTAGTTAGAAGTCTACTAGCTGGTTAGGAGAAATTTTTCATTCCCTATAAAATCTCAAAAGGCTTAATTAAATAGATTTTCTATCATTACCTCAAATGAGAAAGGAACAATATTTCCAAATGTAATTTCACTGGTAAGTAGGAAAGATTTTCAATAGATATTTCAACCCTTTGTAAAATCAGTTCTCCAAAGAACTAAAGGAATACTTTTCAGTCATGTAAATTTCTGCTGTTGTAATTTCACATTCACTTAAAGAAAAGGAATCCAAAGGAATGATAAGGAATTTTGTCCTGTTTTAAGTTCCTCTCAAATTGGCCAATGAGCTCAGTAATATTTCTGAAAGAAGCTGTAGGATTTATAATTAAAGTACAAAGTTTTGGGAAAGAAGTGGAAGGAGCTAAATACATTAAGTATGGTGCACCATGGTGATTTATATTTTTCAGAAAAGGTGGGGAGAAAGAAGCTAAAAGAAAAATTTTTTCCTTAATCTATTTAACATTCTTCAAGCAATGCAAGTGTGAAATTACTTTTAATATACTCTTTGATTGTATTTCTTTGATTGTAACATCATGCTCAGATTAAACTTATATTCTAATCACTAGAATTATTATTAGG
Organism: Glaucomys volans; assembly: GCA_020662805.1. Lineage (NCBI taxonomy): Eukaryota > Metazoa > Chordata > Mammalia > Rodentia > Sciuridae > Glaucomys > Glaucomys volans. Next base: position 2,723 of record JAJEJO010053289.1, on the reverse strand, counting down.
ATCATTTTAATACATTTTTACCCATGGGACCATACCTACTTAGACTTGCTATTAAATGCATTATTCTGCAAAAATGTCATTTTCATAACAACTACACAAAATTTATATTGATGATATAATGTGGTTATGGTTCTAAACATACTTGAGGGAGTCAAATGATAACTTGTGGGAATATCATCATAATAGGAACAATAATTTTAAGAGAATAATTTCTTCAAGACTCAGTGACAGACTTAAATGACATACTATGAATTCTTTAAATTGGAAAAATTTGAATATCTTTGTGTTAAAGCAGAGAATTTATGATTTGAAAATTAGATTTTACCCCAACTTCTGAGCACATTGGATTTCATAAGCATTGTGTCACCCCTTTTTTTGTGGGGGATAAGTAGGTAAAGTAGAGGTCTGCCTAGATTAATCTATGAATTCTACCTAGCTCTACTGAACACAGTTGGAAACTACAAAGAAATGGATTTTAATCAATTATTCTTTATGTCATTATGCAAGCTAATTCATTCCTAGTCTAATAAAATTGTACCAGGAATTTTAGAAAAGAGAATATCAAGCTTCAGTAGAAAAGTAAGCAATTAACAAGATATTGTGATTAACATCTTTAAAGGTGCAAGTGCCTAGTAAGAGTCTCCAAGGCCTAGAAATGAGAACAGTTTTAGGGCTAAGGCCATAAACCTTTTCATTTATTTGAAAAAATCTCTTCTTTATAACAATCATGCAAGATTGGAAAGCAGTATAATAGGAACCCAGATTTTAAATATGTAATATGTTCCCCAGAGGATGAAGTTCTGGAGAGATAGATAGATAGATAGATAGATAGATAGATAGATAGATAGAGATAGATAGATAATTGATATAGATTATATACATAATATGTATATTCTACATTTAAATAGGATTATATCTCCAATTACAGATACTCTGAAATTTTCATAAAGAGAATATTGAAACTAATTTTATATAGTTAACTATAAGTTACAGAAGTATAACCAGCTTTTTTAAGTAAAGGCCTTAGAAGTTTTCAGCAAATACATTTGACTATTGTCATCATTCTGATTCAGAATATTCACCAGAGGCACATATGTTGAATCTTTAGCTCCTGCCATGAGGAAAGTAGCCTCCTATTTCATGTTCTCCCATTATGATATTCCATGCTGCTGCAGGCCCAAAAGTAGTACGGTCAAACGACCATGGTCTAAGGTCTCAGAAACTGTGAGTTACAATAAATCTTTCCTCCCTTAATTTCTTTATCTTGGGTATTTTGTCACAAGTGAACGCAGGCATTCACACAAAGAAATATCCTGATATAACCTAGAACTTGTTTTAAACACCATGCTCATTACTACAAGTTGCCACTATCACTTGTTAGAACTTCAATTAGCAGGCTTTTGACTTTTCCAGCAAGAGCTAGAATACCCATAATTAATTTTATCAATTCCCTGAGCTTTTGAATGCAGAGATAATTGTGGTTAATGGTGTCTTAGAGAAAATGGTGAGAGCCGCACAGATACATGGTGAATAAGTTCAAACCACCTTACTGAAGTATTAAATCAAGGTTTATTTATAATTTTGAGGTCTGAGTAAGTCAGTGAAGCATGGTATCTATTGCTAAAATAGGAAAGTTTGGTAAAGCAGTTTCAGGATAAGGCAAATTGGGGAATTTAAGAGATGATTCTTTATGTTTAATTGATGACTATTAAATAGTCAAGTAGGGATTGCAAGTAGAATGTTATTAAGATGGGTTCAGAGTACAGGAACAAGCTCTGTAATTGATAACTTAGGTCCAGAGAGTATGCACAAGTTGACAAAAGAAAACTAATAAAATCATCCAGTCTAATCACAGCAGAAAAAGAGAAATAAAATGCAAATGGAAATCTCAGCATGATTGCAGTTGCTTGCTGTGTGTTCCTTTCTCAAAGGTCAACAAATACCTATGATAACATGGCACACTTTCATCTTCAGAAGTTTTATCTAAAGCACAAATCTTGAGAAAAATCTTTCAGAATAAGAAAAGAGTAACTGTTAAGTGTGTTCCTTTTGTTTTCCCATGGGAAAGAAGGAAGCAAAAGAGGAGCAGAGGACATGAA
>JAJEJO010053288.1:89911-109194 GCA_020662805.1 Glaucomys volans | reverse complement strand
AAAAAAAAAAAAACACAGATAACTGTGGAAATGGAGGAGAATCTGATTTGCAAAGACCACATTACTAGATTCCTAGATTCAAATTCTAGTTTACAAGAAATCTTATATCATATTAAAAAAAGGAGAAAGAAGAAAAATCACAACAACTCAATTCAAAGGAAGAATATATACCAATGGAAATTTTTCTGCATCAATGGCAGATCCACTAAACAGGATTAAAAACAACTTTGTTAATGATGCTCAGATAAGTGAAGAACTATTTAGTGGAAGTCAAGAAAGTAATGTATGAACAAAACAAAAACATCAATTAAAAAAAAACTAAAAAGAAACCAAAGAGAAACTCTGGAGCTTAAAATTATAATAATTGAAATGAGAATAATTAAGTTATTCACTTAAATAACTCTAAGTCAGATTTCAGCAGCCAAAAGAAAGAATCAGTGAATTTAAATATGGGCCAATAGGAATTACTGAGTTGGTGAAACAAAATGAAGAAAAGATTGAAGTTAACAGAACATAAGGCATCTGAGGGGCCTCCCCAAATAGAACAATATTTGTATTATTAAAGTCCAGAAAGAAAGGAGAAAATGCCAAAATAATGCTTAAAAACTTTCAAATTTGATGAAAGATGTGTATGTAAACACTCATGAAACTCAGGTCCAAGTAAGAGTCAAGGAAACCTGCATTAAGACACATTAAAATCAAACTTTTTAAAAATAAAGAGAAAGAGAAAATATTGAAAGGATCAAGATGTCCTCAATACAATTTAAGGCAGGTTACTCATTAAAACTTTGGAGGCCATTCTACAGTGGGTCAATATATTCAAAGGATCAAAGAAAAATAATTGTCAACCAAGAAACTTATATGTAGTGAAATGAAATGTCTTTCAAAAGATAGGAACACATTAAGACATCCCCAGATAAACAAAATCTGAAGGAATCAATTACCATTCTACATGCCCTGAAACAAATGCCCAGCAGAACTGGAGTGAAAGAACACTAAACGTTATCTTAAAGTCCTATGAAAAAACAGATATAACAATAAAATAAATGCATGAGCAATTATAAAGGACAATGTTTTAGTTATTATTTGTATCTCCACATCCAAAGCCCAATCTTTATATACAATGAATTTTAGTAGATATAAATTCAAACTTAGTTATAAATTTAGGATATTAAATGTGATCTCTCTACTAAACAAAACAAAACAGACATAGACTATATACAAAAGTTAATGAGAAAGGAATCTAAAGGTTTCACTACAAAAAAAAATCAACTAAGCCCAAAAACATCAATGCAGAAAACAAAGGAAAATGAAGCTATAAGTCCTATAGAAAGCAAAAAGTCATATGATGGAATTAGTCCTCCTTATAATTAATTATGTTAAATGTAAATGAATTAAACATAGTTGAGATAAACCTTAATTCAAAAGACAGAGATTGGCAAATGAATTTTTTTAAAAAAAGTTCCCAACTCTATGCTATCTACTGAAGATGAACTTGATATCCAAGCACAGATAGATTCAAGCTCAAAATAACAGAAAAAGTATATTGTATGGAAATTGTAATAAAATAAAGAGCAGGGATGGCAATACTGATACCAGAAAGAAACAGACTTTAAATCAAAATAGTTCCAAGAGAGACAATGATATTATGTCGATAGAAATTTCAACACAGCATTATTCTGTAACAATTATAAATGGAATGTATCTAGTAATAGACCATCAAAATATTTGCAGCAAAAACTGGATAACTAGCTAATTCTGTGATAGTTGGTGACTCAATATTGGATAGAACCATGTAAGAGAATAAAAGAAATAGGGCCTTTAAGCAACAAAATAAACAACTTAATCTAATAGACACTTAACAAAAAAGCACACATCTTTTTCTCCATTACACAAGAAATGCATTCTACTGTCATTTAAAACAAATTAGAACAAACTGAAAATGGGGCTATAACTAATCATACTCCAGAAACAAAGAATTACCTAATTACATAACAGAATTATAAATAAGTGTATATCAAAAATATTGGATAACCCAGATAAGATGGACAAATTCCTAATAACATAATGCCTTCCAAGAAAAAATCTAGAAGAAATAGAAAATATGAATTGACCTATACTTTATAAGGAGATTGAGACAGTAATAAAAAATTTCCTGACAAAGAAAATCTGTGCACCCCATTGATTTGCTACTAAATTGTGTAAAACATTTAAAGAAAAGCTAACCTCAATTCTTCTCAAACTCTCCCAAAATGATGAAGGTTATGAAAAATTTCCTGATCTATTCTTTGTTATTTGGGTACTAATAACAAATCAGAAATAGATACGATTAGAAAACTACAGAATATTTCCCTTATGAATATTGATACTGAATTCCTTAGTCAGCTTTTTTGATGCTGTGACTAAAGGACCCAACCAGAACAATTGTAGAGGAAGAAGAGTTGAAGTGCTCACAGTTTCAGAGGTCTTAATCCATAGATAGCAGGCTCCATTCCTCCAACTGGAAGTGAAGCTGAACATCATGGCAGAAGAGCTTTGCAGAGGGAAACAGCTCACACAGTGATCTGTAAGCAGAGAGAGTGACTACACTCACCAGATACAAATATATACCCCACAGTGATACCCCCAGTGATTTATTGCCTGCACCACACCCCACCTGCCTCTAGTTACCACTCAGTTAATCTCATCAGAGATTAATGAACTGATTTGGTTAAGGCTATAACCCAATTATTTCTTTTCCAAAACTTCTTGCATTGTCTGACCCATGAGTTTTTTTTGGGGGACACCACATCTAAACCATAACACTGAAACCCTAGTAAAAGAAATTCAGGAGCATATTCAAAGAATTACATAGGGTGAGAAATTGAAATTTATTCCTGGAATACAGGAATTGTTCAACATACAAAAATGCATCACCACATAAACAGAACAAAGGGGAAAACACCCCATGTGGCTATCTCAACTGATACAGAAATATTATTGACAAGGTTTAACATCTTTCATGATGAAAACAATCAATAAGCCATAAAAAAAATAAAATTGTTTCAACATAAATCATATTAAAAAAAACCCACAGAAAGACAGTATGTTGGTGCATAACTGTAAGTCCAGCAACTCATCAGACTGAGGCAGGAGAAGCACAAGTTCAAGGCTGGCCTGGGCAACTTGATGAGACCCAGTCTCAAAATAAAAATAGAAAAAGGGCTGGGAATGTACATTTAGAGTGTCTCTGGGTACAATCCCCAGTACCAAAAAGAAAAAGGAAGGAGAAAGAAGAAAAACCCACAGCTAGCATTATACACCTTAGTGAGAGACTGAAAGCTTTTCCTCAACATCAGGAATAAAAGAGTTGCCCACTTTTATCTCTTCTATTCAACACAATAATGAATTTTCTATCCAGAGCACTTAAAGAAGAAAAACAAATAAGCGACATACAAGTAGGAAAGGAGAATCAAAGTACCTCTCTTTGCGTATAATATACTCTTACATATATAGTAACCTTTCCAAAATTCTGTAAACATCTGTGAGAAATAAAGAATGAATTCACAACAGTAGCATGATACAAAGTGTAATCCCAGCAGCTCGGGAGATGGAAGCAGGAGGATTCTGAGTTCAAAACCAGCCTCAGCAAAAGCGAGGTGCTAAGCAACTCAGTGAAACCCTGTCTGTAAATAAAATACAAAATAGGACTAGGGATGTGGCTCAGTGGTCAAGTGCCCCTGAATTCAATAACCCTCGATATCCACCTCCCCCCAAAATAGCTGATATTGGTTTTGAGCTCATGTGGAAAATAGTACAAATTACATTTAATAAGCTAAATGACTAAGGGTTACTTTTTATTAACTGAGAAGCTGTGTTTATAATAATGCAACAGTTTTATTAACATCATCAGGATTATATCAAAAAAGCCCTGAGTAATGAATGGGTCTTGTATTAATATCACTCCTATTTCCTACAATATCAACTGCACCAAATAAGTATGATGATTGATAACTAAAAGCAAACAGAAGATGAAATTTCAATGAATTTAGATTCAATGAATCTATCAACATGTTCTTTAGATTCCCATTGTGTTCAAGGCATGTCTAGATTTTGAGAAAGATACAAAAAAAAAAAAAAAAGAAAGAAAAAAAGCACAGCCTCAACCTATTCTTAAGCTTTAATTCCTCTATTAAGGATGACATAAGAACAGCTGACTGTAAGAAAAGGCAAGGCATAAATAGGATATTTAAGGTCCAAGTGTCATGGAGCTAAAGGGAAAGAGAAGTACCAGTCAACTAGAAACTGGATCTCAACCTGAAAGTGTGCTAAAGGGAACACAGGGCTTTATTTCTCACCAAATGAGCAACAGAAAATGGAACTATCCATAACCATGGACAGTCTTGAACCCTCTTCTGCTGCCGCTACTGTTCCGTCAGGTCAGGAGAGAGCAATAATATTAATATAGTTATTTATGGATTCTGTTTTGCCCAAGGAAGTGGATCATTGACGTACCACGTTGTACAATTAAACCTTTTCCCCTTATAATTAGTGTACTTACTGAGTTGTAGATAGCTTTTGAAAAAAAAATATTATCTTTATAAAAAAATTGAAAAAGTAAAATGGAAAAATCTTGGTCTAATAAACATATGGGCTTTTCAATTAAACAAGTCTATTTGGAACTCAAATAAAGAAAAGTTGAACTCGTAACATTCAGAAAGTTACTTAACCTTACTAAACCTAACTTTTTTTATATCAGAAATGGAAATAATATCTTTGTGATCACTATTGGTGGCTACAAATGGTAAAAGAGAAAGAAATAAGTTTCTGATAATAATATTGGGTACTCAGTAAGTGTTTAATTTTATGCTTGAATTTAATGAAATTGGCAGCCAATGTCATAATTCAATTTTACATACATATGAAAATATAGACCATAGATAAAAGTGCACAAGATTATTGTAACTGCAGTTTCTCCCTCTACTCACAGATCAGCATTATTGAGATTTTTCTGCTCTCACATCATTCACTCACTCCCTGACAATGAAATTTTCTCATTCAGGTTTGTTTTTTTGTTTTGTTTTGTTTTGTTTTGTTTTGTTTTGTTTTGTTTTGGGGTGGTTAAGTATACTTACCAATATAATTTGTTTAACAAAAATAAAAAACTTGAATGATTCTATTTCATGACTAGATCTTTCAACTAATAACACTAAGTATTGCTGACATTATCCAAATCATCCTATATCTGTTTTTAATTGTTTTTACTCATTTATGTAACATTTTCCTAATTGCTATTCACATTTTAATAATATGTTTAAATATCAATTCTATTCTCCTAGAATAAATCACTTTGGTAAAAGAGTTTGGCTTAAATTAACTTTTGTTTTTTATTTATTTAAGCTAGGATTATGATATCAATTTCATATAATGTTATGGTATCTTTATTTGAAGTGTTAGCAATTACATTAATGGTATGTCATAAAGTAAAGAAAACTTACCATGTTTGTCATTACATATTTTTAATATTTAAATTTACTTTAGATCTTACCTTTCATAGGACTCATTTTATTTCTATCATTTGTTTTTCTTCCAGATTATTATCATTGATTTTAATTAAACTCAATTATATACTTTCTTATTGTCAATAAAAGAAAATTAATGTAGTCATGTTTATAAAATGTATTTTTCTTTTTTTTTTTTTTTTTTTTTGAACGGGGATTGAACTCAGGGACACTCGGCCACTGAGCCACACCCCCAGTCCTATTTTGTATTTTATTTAGAGACAGGGTCTCACTGAGTTGCTTAGGGCCTCGCTAAGTTGCTGAGGCTGGCTTTGAACTCGCGATCCTCCTGCGTCAGCCTCCCAAGTCGCTTGGATTACAAGTGTGCGCCACCATGCCCAGCCAAATGTATTTTTCTTAAAAACCCCAAATATTCTTAATTTGCTAAATGTGTACATTAGCCAAGTTTTGAAACAAATTTAATTTTATGTTCAGGTATATTTCAAGACCTTTAGAAACTTCCTAATAAATTAGAGTTGATATGTTACAGTTTAAAATTTATTATTTAAATTATTACTTTTATATAACTACTTTAAAAATAAGACTTCTTTTGTGGTTTAAAAATACAATATAGCATTGTTCTCTGAAAAATAAGTAAATTGGCACTTTCATCCTAGAAACAAATTTGAAAACAAAGAAATGTGAAGAAATCCAAAAAGCTTTACAAGAAATTTTATTGATTTATTGTGTTAATTTAAAGGAAACAGAGTGTTACTCTTCATAAGAATTGTACTTTTTTGCCTAATTTTATGTACATGGGATTATAAGAAACCTATCACCCTGTTTTTACCTGTAAGTATTAAAAATCTTTTTCATGCATGAATCATTTCACTTAGGTAATGACAGTAATCTACTATTATCATTATATTAATTTATTATCATATAGAATATCATATCCTTAAAGAATCTTATAGAAAAATCATTATTATTTTCATTTTATTGATGAAAACCTGAGACTCAGAAATGCTGATATATCCAGAGTCATTCACCTACTAAGATGCTAAGCCTGTATTGGAACTTGAGTTTATTTGATCTTGTCTATTGTTTCTCCTTTGAAAATAGGATATGAAAATAACTTTAACAGAAATTTGTTAGTGTGTATTCTAGTAGTCCCTTCCTACTGGGGAAGAGAAGGACAAAGAATTAAGAGAGCTGCTTGGTTATTAAACAGGCTCAAGGAAATCTGTGGCTATTCCTGCAGACATTGTGAAGTGAGTAAAACCCTTTAGAATTGTTCTTTGTTAAGAAAATATGAAGTCTTCTAAAATCATGTCTTTTTATTATGAAAAGTGTGAAATAAAATAAATTATCATTTATTTTAGAATAGGCCTTCTCAACCTTATTGACATCTTGGGCCCCATGTCTTTGTTGAGAGAGTCTTTCCTATGCATTGTCAAATGTTACCAGCATCCCTGGACTCAATATGCTAGAGGTTGGTAATATGTCTTCCCATTTATAGCAACTAACAATGTCTCCAAATAAAGCTAAATGTCCTCTGACAGACAAAATCTCACTCTATCTGTCCAGGGAATGCTATAGTTCTTGAGTGAATGTTTTAGTAGCTTCAAGTCATTAGCGTCCTGAAAATATTGTTGATATTGCAGTCCCTGAAATTTCAGAACATTCCTCCCCCTGTCCTCTAGAATAGTGAATGCAAGATGTTTCTGATTTGTCATTCTGAGACAAATGTAAAACACACATTTATTGAATAAATGGTTCTTTACTATTTATCAGAGATCATGCAATATCTTACCTAGCACTGCAACTGTGATGGAGTTTTTCAATTGGTTAAATTTGTTGCAGTCTACTTCCTCTTCAATGGTCCATCATCAAAGAGCAAATGATGTTACAGTGCAAAGAACATTAAATAAAGTACATTAGTATTTTTAAGAGTGCCTCTGACCTCTGCCATTTCCCCCAAATGTAATATTTTTTTATGATTTACTATTCACAAAGTGAAGGGAGGAGTTTCAGAGAATTCCATTTGGCTTTCCCTACATCACTGGCTAAGGAAGTAGTGGAAGGATTATTCTAACTTCCAAATATACCTATTAAAACTATAGAGTTAGAAACCAAAATAAAAGGATCACCAGATGAAGCTATCTAATAGGTAGATCCACTATGAATCAGACCTGGGTCAGAACTCCATTCATTACTTGGCTCTTATAGACTTCATTCTGATAAGGGTGAATGCTTTGCACGTACAATATAAATGTCAGCTTGGGCCATGTGTTCAATAGTTCTCAAAAGATGAAATCACTTCTTTTTCGTACTATGTAATTTCTTAAGTGAATGGCTGCAGATATCCTCATATAAGTACTGGAGAATTATCACCTTGCATACTGACACTTGCATTGCATTCTCTGTCCTTCAAAAAATCTAACCATTGCTTTCAATAGGATCCAGGTTGGAAAATTGACTCAAGTCTGAAAATTGGTAAAGAAACATTAGAATGAATATTAGAGTGAATATTTGAATACTATACTGAACATTTGAGTTGCTTTTCCCATCTTTCTGATCATCCATCCTTGTTTTCTTATGTTTATAGAGATTGAGACAAATACCTGCTGGCTACTTGTCTATTTTGCTCTTGAGGATACTGTGTTGTTCTAACAATCTCCATAATTCTCTTGGGTTAAGCTTTCTGTCTGTCACTCTGACCTTGACTTATAATTGCTACTTCCTTCCTTTTGAAAGTAACCTCCTGTCCCCCAGCCACTTGGAGGTTGGAATGGTATTATGGTTTCCATCTTCATTAGTGGGTTCAACTCTATAACTGAAGCTTCTAAAGTTGTTCTTGGTCTACAGAGGAGCGCCAACAGTGATCTTCTCAGGGATGCTTTTGCTGCTGTTGTAAGTCGGGTTCTCAGATCTAAGGCTGTTTATTCATTCTATCTTACACATTTCCCTGAAATTTTTTATTTCTTATTCCATTGTTTCATGTACATCCTCTATTATTTCCTACCAGTCCTTGTTGGATAGATTTTGTGGCTTCTTCACAGTACTTTTTCCTCCTTGATAGATGTAATTTATTGATAAATTATTTTAGGAATTAAAGCTAGTTTTTGGAGTGGTGGACAAGAAAATGAGCATGAGCAAATGCTGAATGTATGGTGTGAATTATCTCACCATTCACATTTTCAGGAGGGGAAAAAGAGAAGAGAAGAAAGTGGACTGGGGATATAGCTCATTGGTAGAGCACTTGCCAAGTATGCATGAGGACTGGGTTTAAATTCAAGAACCACAAAAATGATTAATAATAAAAAGGAAAAGTTATTAGTTTCTGTATGGACTGGAGAATCTGGCGAGTCCAGATTTCCAAGTGTATGCCTAACGAGGGCCTGAATCTTAGAATATCAGAGCATTCTGTTTGGAAATATCAACCCTATTTCATGCTCTGCTATTATTTCATTCTAGGCCTTCTCTACAGCTTTATTTGCTCTGTGACTCCAAACATGGGTCTCTTTATAGCCTGCCCCAGAGCCTATTTTCTCACTTAGACTTTAGGTGATAATAACACTCATGTTTTCATTATCTTTTCCCATACATGAATTTCCTCATGCAAAAACACACAATTATCATATTGTCATAAATATTACTACTTACATATATAACAAATGCCTAAAATTTAACTAATGTATATCATGCAGTGCCTCATCTATGAAAAATGAAACAATTCTAGTACTACCCTCTGCCAAAGTATCTTCCATGCCAATTAACATCAGGGATGGACTTCTTACCATTATTTGACCAGTTATAGTTTGCATCTGATAAACTCTTGTGTTAGGCAATGAGGAAAGGTTCAGAGATGAAAGAACTGGATTTTGGGAGCTATAACCTCATCAGTGGATGAATCAATTTGATGGATTAATAATTTGAATGGACTACTGAATGGAAACTATCAGAGGTGGGTATAACTAGAGGGATAGGTCACTGGGGCATGCCTTGGGGACTGTGTCTTATCCCTGGCTACTGGCCTTCTCTGTCTCAGCCTCATGACTGCTGTGATCTGAGCCAATTTCCTCCACCACATGCTTCCACTGTGCTTTTTCTGCCTTGGAGCCAGCTAACCATAGACCGAATCTCTAAAACCATGAGCCAAAATAAATCTTTCCTCTATTAAGTTGCTTTTGACAGACATTTTGGCCACAGTGACGATAAGTTGACTAACATAGTCAGTGAGTGACCCAGCTAGAAAATACCAGTTCATAGTCATCTTTTTCCTATCATATCTTGTCTCTGCTATTGGAGTTATGGTTCCCAAGAGAGTGGAAAGTGAAAAAGATTGATGCATGAGAGAGTTAACAGAGAGTGCTTAACTATGGGAAGAAGAAAAATAGTATTGGGCCAAGGGATGATTTGGGGTGTGAGACCAGCCACCTCAGAAAGTCTCTTGATTGAATCGCAATAACCCTTTGGTTATTTTGCTCCCTTCCTCTTCCTACTGTTATTTATATCCATCAAATAATTTATCATATCCTTTGTGTTGACATACTGATTACACATATTCCATTAACACATTTCTTTATTTAAGAAATTTTCAATTTTAGAATGAATCATGATTGGCGAATGCTTCTCTGAATGTCAGTGAAAACAGGAAAAATTAGTTTCATTTGTGATTTCATTGTGATAGTAACAGATAATCTTAGAAGATGGAAGAAAAGAAGACACTGTGTGTGTGTGCGGCAGTTAGAGTAGCATGGGATGAGGATATGCCATCTGTGCCATCCATCTGTCCACACATGGGGTCTATCTATCTTTGTAGCTTGTTCTTAGAACCAAGAATAATACAGGGAGATTAGGGTGTGGAGGATATGGTAGAGGGACCATGATGGGAAATTTTTGAAAGACCTTTGCTTTAAAGTTTTTAGAATTTAAATGTTACACATCAGTTTAAAATGGTTGTCACAGCATTTCTCTCTCTCTTTTCCATTTTTAATAATAAAAGAATCATTACAATCTTAAGTAAATAAATTAGAAAGAGATCCACTGCTAAGTAGATCTAAGTAAGAAATAATGAAGGTGTGAATGAAAGGAGATACAAACTGACATAATTTGAATATCTAGCTTGAAAGTTCTTTTACATTTTGACCTTTTAAAATTTCTTTTGTAGTGTTTTTAAAGTTTCACTGTCATTTAAATAATATCTTTGCATTTTTTGAAGAAATACATTGGAAACACTGATCTGGGCTATTCAGTAACACATTTTTTGAGGGTGACCACAAAATTTATTCCTATTTTCAGGGCTGTTGAGATAGCTATTTATAGTTAAACAGGGAAAATAAAGATAAACAACTCTCCTCAGAAAATAAGATGCAAGATGGGTGCAGTGGTGCATGCCTATAATCTCTAGCTTGGGAGGCTGAGACAGAAGGATTGCAAGTTCAAAACCAGGCTCAGCAACTTAGAGAGGCCTAATCAACTCAGCAAGACCCTGCATCTAAATAAAACATAAAGGTCCGGGGATGAGGATTAGTGGGTAAGCCCCCCTGGGTTCAATCCCCAGGATCGAATTAAATAAATCAATAATTAATTAAATAAATTGAAAAATAGGATACATATAAAAGTGTGCAGATTAATGAATATTAGGATTCTGGTGCCAAAGAATGCCCCTGTGAACTTTTGTGAAACACTGTATCAAAATGTGTATGATTAAATACAATATACTTTTCCCCCTCGTTGTTCCTTATCTTTTTTCTTACTGTTTTCCATTTATATTCTCTCCACTTCTGTGTTTTCTATTTTCCTAATTTTTCAGAGTGGTTATAGCTAATATAAACGCTCAGTTTTAAGTTTCTGTTTTCATTTCAAAGTTCTGATACTGTAAACTCTTACTGGGAAATCAACTCTGATGTCCTTTGGTTTCCTTAACTATCTGTATTAGTTTATGTACTAACTTTTGAAGAGTTGTCTCCACCATTTTTGAAGTGATAATAGATTATGCATAAATGATGATATGTATATGAGTGATAATTTATACATACATTCACTATTTGAGACAACATAAATGTTAAAGATTGGAAGTTCCTAGGAGTTAATAAGATTGAATATTATTACCATTTATTACCTTGAGCTAATCTCAAAACAGAAAAGACCTCAGTGACTCAATATCAAGATACTTAGAATATGCCACAATATTTGGTAGAATATTTCTGTAAATCAATATGAGCACAATATTCAATTAACATATTAAGTTATAGGACCTGTAAAATATCTATATATTAAGCACAGTATGGATGGTTATGCATTTGGTATTAGATTAAGATATCAAATGGATGATTTACTCCAGTCACTGGAAATATTTGAATATCAAACACTTGATTTAACTTCCATTATGAGGTTGGATTTGTATAAGCCATTGGGATGAATACAAGTTCACCTCTCTTTAATAATTTAAATAAGAGCAATAATAATATCCAGTCTTCAATTTTATGAGATGAATTCTGCCAATATAGTACAAACCAATATGAAGTGATGATACTGAAAATATTAAAAAAAAATCAATAGTACTTATTCCTTTAGAATACATTGACATTTTTCTTATACAGCTATTCTTTAGATTTTATAACAAATTAAAGTTTTTTATTTTGGTATAGACAAAAGGCTGATGGAGTTTAAAACCTGTGTATCCAATTTATTTCCAGAAGATTAAATCTTATTATTTTTCATGAAATTTCCAATGAAGTTAATTATAAGAAATTTGTGAATTACAGAAAAATGAAGTATGTTAACAGTAACTGTATACATAATGCAATACTTCAATGTGTTTATGTGAATTTGGAAATTCATATTTTGTGTTCTCACAGCCATTTTAGTTGATGTAATAATGAATAATTACTAATTAATATTATTTTTGTGTCTTATTTTCCACCTTGAATCAAAAGTAAAACTGGTGTTTCATCTTTACTTAAGTTGTTACCACCTCATGTTGCTTTCAAGGAGATATTTAAGAGGGTGAATCATTCTAGACTTCACAACAAGATGAATCTATAGCGTCATATAGTATTTTCATATTCATCCTTACCCAAATGTATGTAGAGCCAAGATTTTAAAAACCCTCTAAAAACCCAGCAGTTGACTAGGAAGGCTAGGTGAATATCCCGCCAGACTTCCAAGAATGGTAGTGAAATGCACTTTTTTTTTTGCATTCTCTTTTGATTTGTTACCTTTAATTCACAAATTTGTACTTGGGCATTAACACTGAAATCTATAATCTTCTGGAATGACTGAAAGTCTGTAAGTAAGGAAGTCAGGCACTTTGGTTCAGTCCTGTCTGTAAACCCAGTGACTCAGGAGACTGAGGCAGGAGGATAAAAAGTTTGAAACCAGCCTCAGCAATTTAGGGAAATCCTGCCACAAAATAAAACAACAAAAAAAGGGCTGGACATGTGGCTCAGTGGTGGAACACCCTGACTTCTTTCTGGTACACTGCCAAAGAATCAGGAATAATTCAGAACCCAATAAGCTGTCATTATGAATATAATGAAAAACAAAAACTTTATTTTTTTCAGTCATATTCTGGAGTTCTTTAAAATTCTTATAGATGGAATTATAGGATTTCTAACAATATAGAGGGTCAAAGGGAGAAATAGAAGGAGGTTATGTCTGTGGTAGCAAGTCAACTAGGGACAACATAACCTGTGAGGAGGGATTGGTGTCACCAGCTGATTTTCTATTATAATATGGCAGATAACAAAAGTCACAAATGTAATTCCATGATATTCATAGATTTTGAACATCTTGAGGAAATGCATCTGGAAAGGGGCAAAAGTCTGACATACTTGGAAACCAGCAAATCAAAAAAGATATGAAAGAATGATGTTTTATGAGGTGTTTGAAATGGAAACAACTCAAAATATTTAGCCAAATTTGGGGTAACATTAAAAATAAATATTGTGTATTATAACTTCAGGTATGTAACTTTAGATTTGCAAATAATAGAAGACACAAGGTAATTTTGTTTTATTTCTGTTTTCACTACCTCTACCCCTTAATAATGTAATTTAGAATCCATTTAGTATTTTAAATTTTTCAGATATTAAATTACAAGCATAATGAAAAATATATTCATTTTGCATTGATTGAACAGGATGAGAGAAGTGCAGTATTAAGGAACTTTTTGTTTATAACTGGTAGTAAAGTTAAGAATTAGAACTTGACTAGCTTGAAGCTTCTTACAAAGGGAGTTTAAAAGAGTTTCACAAATCATTTTCTTAGTTTCTACCAAACCTTGAAGGCTTGAATTTAATTGAAATTGTTAAAGTTTCATTTCAGGCTTCAGAGATCAGATCTTCTGAGAAAAGAGGGCAATTTAAAGACAATTATGTTCTTTGCAATGTAATATGAAATCATCCTTATTTTCAAATTAAGGATTTCCATATTAAGATCACCTCTAGATTAGTGATTAGTAAACAGTACTTTACTGACGTGAATACCTGTGGGTACCTTCAAAGTAGCTGCAAGTTAATCAGTTCCCTACCACAGGCTGGCTTTCTAATGAAGAATGATGTTTTGCCTAAATTTAAAGAGATTTTATGCTCTGACCCTACAAATTGATTCTAACAATGGATGCTTTTCTCTCTAAACACAGCTATGGTTATGTGGTTAAAATTTTAGACTTGTGGTCAGAAGGCCAACATTCAAGTGGAGTTCTGCTAATGTACCAGCTCTTTTATCTTTTACATTTGTTTTAACCATGTGGCTCTCATTATCCCAAAATCTGATAAAGGTGATACTTACACTACCTGCTCATGAATGGGCTCTATAAATTTTTAGTCCCTTATCTATTCAGGGCATATTTTGAGCATGAATTAGAAGAAGTACTATTATATCATGGCAATTGGTGAGTTATACAGTCCTACATAAATATTTAAAAACTTGAATTTTTCTGGTGTTATACATATAATTGTCAAATCCAGAGACAATCAATGAGTGGAGGCTAATATCACGGTAGGATGGCGAATTAATTTTATGTTTCATCTCACCAAGGCCATGTTATCTAGATATGTGGTCAAATAGTATTCTGAATTTTTCAGTGAGAGCATTTTTTAATTAGATTAACATTTACATCAGGGGATTTTGTTTGAGTAAACCAGATCACATTCTGTAATATCAGTGAGCCACATTCAATCAACAAAATTGGGAGGGGGAGTTGCCATGAAACTAGAAGGAAGATCAACAGAGCTGAGGAAGGGGATTCCAGGATGAGGAAGGAAGAATGAGAAAAGGGAGGAACAATGGAATGAAATTGACCAAACTATGCTATGTATATATATGAATATGCCATAGTGATTTTTACCTTTACAAAAAATAGTAAAAAATTATAAATATACATATGTATTATATATATAATATGGAATATTTATATGGAAGATATAGAGTAGAGGAAGGAAGGAGGAAGGAAGAGTAGAGGAAGGCAAAAAGGGGGAGGGCAGAGGGGTCCTGGGAACTGAAGTGGAGCAACTTATATTGCATGTGATTATATCAAAAAGAACCCCAATATTATGTACAACTGTAATGCACTAATAAATTTTTTAAAAAAGAAACTAGAGGAAAGCAGTAGATGCTATTCTTCTTCAATAGCATTATGATATTACTAAATTTCCTCTGCAGCATTTGGAGGAGGAGGGGAAAAGGAATCATGGAAATGGAATCAATTGGTATTAAGTTGTCCCACAAGACTTTATTCCTCTTTATTTCCTCCTCCTTTTTTCCTTCCGTTTCCTCCTTTCCTTCTTCTTTCGAAGGATGTTACCATATGGGCAACATAGCATCACATCCTGTTGTAGGTATTCTGAGAAGCCGGATGAAATTCCATGCAAACTCTGGCCTAGATTTCATGAAGAGAGCACACCCAGAGCAAGCATATTGAGTCATTTGGGGGACAAGACGCACTTCCCACTTTGGTTGAAAAGTGCCTAAAAAGATGGTAGCATTTTTTTTTTAATTGTGGTAGAGAAGTAGATCCACTGTGAGGGTCTCCAGAGGTGTCATGGGCTTGCATGGTTTGAATTTCCTACCAGAACTCAAGTTCTTCAATTTTCCCAGAAGTGAGAAGCAGGGGTCAGTGAAGCTCATGCCAGCAATTAAAAATTGAGAAGAACTGTCAGACATGTTATTGTAAATCCACAATATACTACATGCTATGTACCACAACTAGAGTTTACTATCAGAACTAACAATGGAAAGTGCATTACCCTTTGAATTGAAGAGGGCATTACCTCATTACCTCTTCAAATCATCTCATACTCCTTCTATACTGAAATCTTCCCAACTGTCTCATTTTTTTTTTTTTTACTTTTGTTTGCTAAAAATCGGGATTCATCAAGATCCACAAATCACATTTCTATGCCTCTTCAGCTCATTTTATTCTCAACTATCCTTCCATCCTTTATATCTGTCATAGAATTATTGTGAATGTCTGATGTTATAAAATGCCTAATTTTCTAAATTTCTCTAATTTTGTTGTAGTGTCATTACACTTATTATTTTAGCTTCATTCTTTCTGTAAACTATACACTACTTGTGGAGGCTTTATCAAATTCGGGTTCAACTCTATACCTGTATTATTACATAATACTTTATATGTGATAATGAGACCTCAAATCCATAAGTGTCACAATCCATCAAATCATAAGGAATATACTATGTGCTTGCTCCCCTTTAGGACATTTGAAGGTGCAAGTGGAGACAATCTGATCTCTCCACTGCAATTTGAACTCCTTGGTCTATAATTCTATGTACTCAGTGGGGTGCAACTTAACATAATGTGATTATCCAGGTCCCCATAGGACTCCATCAAATGTGTTCCTGATAAGGTTCCCAGTCACCTTGCTCTTTCTAAAACAAAGATCTAGTCTTAGCTATTATTTAAACAAACCTTGCTGTTTTATACAGTTTATTTCTCCTTTCGGCTTGAGAGAAATTCTTCCTTTGACTTTCAGAGCACATTTTTTGGCCAATTTTGCTTTTCTCTGTCTGGCTTCTCTGCAGATACATTTCTGGTTTCTCAAGCTTTCACGAAGTCCTAAACATTAGAAATTCTGCAAGTTTGTTCTGGAGCTTTTCTTCTACCTATTGCAGTGGTTTTCAATTGGAGATGATTCTGTGAACATGGGACATTTGTCAATGTCACTTGAAATTTTGGAGTACGACAATCAAGAGTTGTAACATCCTAAATACCCTCAAGTGCACCAGACAGCCTTCCAAAACAAAGAATACTCAGCCTGTCATCTCAACATGGCTAACATTGAGAAATGCTGATCTAGAATCTAGACTTCGGTGATGTCATTCAGTCTCATGGTTTTAAGTACTATTTAAAGGCTGATGACTCCCAAATTTAAATCACCCTCAGATTCTGACTCATAAATCTACTGCCTACTCTCTGTCTCAACTTAGATGACTAATTATTCCAGGCTTGCTATGAACAAAATGAGTTTCACAGTTCTCTCCAAACACATCCATCCTAAAGCATTTCAGTAAAAGGCAATGTATTTTTAAATAAGAGAAGAATTTATCCTTGATGCTCACTCAAATCCATAAGTGTCCCATTAGCATTGCTTTTCAGTTCAACCCTCAGAATACATTCAGAATCAAACCTGTTTTCATCACCTCCATTGGTGATGGTCCACATTATCATCATTTCTTGCTTATATTTTGA
This sequence comes from Glaucomys volans, assembly GCA_020662805.1. Lineage (NCBI taxonomy): Eukaryota > Metazoa > Chordata > Mammalia > Rodentia > Sciuridae > Glaucomys > Glaucomys volans. The sequence goes on along the minus strand of JAJEJO010053288.1, from coordinate 91,995 downwards.
CAGTTGTCACCATCTGAGCTTCAGGCTTTTGACCACAAATATTTGAAATAAGTTTCTCTTCCTATGTAATAATTTCTATCTATCTCACTTGTATATTTCTAATTATTCCAGTTTTCCAAAACATCCTGTCATACTTTTTTCATCTCATTTATAATATAACATAGATATGGATATCTTTTATACTCATTTCTTAAGCATATGTGCATTATTTGATTTAAAAGATCTATATACATAGCTGTCTGGTATATGGTATGTTAGTAATGAGTCATTATTTTCTTAACAGTGAATATGAGATAAACTGTACATTTCAAGTAAAAGAATTCACAATAAAATTAAAGTTTAAGATCAAAATATGACACTGCGGTTTTTAAAAGTGATGCATCAAAAATTAAAAATATTTTTCCATTGTGTGAGATTAGGACAAGTTGAATTCAGTACCTATATACATATTTATGAAATACTAGTGCAGGCCATCTCATATATTGAATTAATTTATTTTAATAGCTTCTTATCTATAGCAAGATATTCTAGAGACTTTGGATATTTGTAGATGCACTAAATAGCATGAAAGTTATAAAGGTTTATTTGTGCTTACCAGTTAAAGCTGATCATGTGTAACTTTAATTAAATGTGGGAAAATGTGTTTTCTTAATGCTGTAGGGTAATTGGAAAAGATAAAAAGAATGTTTGATAATGAAATGGTCCCTTTTTCTTACCCAGAGACAAATGCAAAATATGAATCATATTTTAATGTTTCATTCATTTTAATAGAAAATATGGCCTCAAAGCTTCTTTAGCTACCAAAATATTAATGAGATCTTACTTCCTATTGAATGCATTACATTCTAATACCAGTAATTATTCCTATTACTTGTATAATAGCTATTCTTATTAAGAATGTTTATTCTCAAACTCAGTTTATACTTTCAAACATCACTGCTAAAATTTCTCATGATCATTTATGTAAAAAGTATGTCATCCTGGCATCTTTGTCTTCAGCACAGATCCTTTACTTACGTGAACATATTTAGATTTTTAGAGATTTAGCCAAAAATGCTCTTTAAAAGATTATAGGTAAAGAGCAATATAGGTAAAATAATATCCAAAGGCATCATGGTGACCTATTTTTATTCAAAGTAAACTGTCTTTCCATCAATATGCAATACATCCACATGAATGTTTACCATTTACACTTGCAGAATATATAAACTGTGATCTTATTCTTTGTTTTTCATACATTTTAATAATTCTAAGGCAGATGACTTATCACATACAAGTTTATTTTGAATTAACTTTTTAACCTAAGAAAACATTAGATGATAAATTTATTGATTAGGAGCTCAATTTGCACTACATTTTAATGCACAATTTACTACTGTCTTAATGCCGCACTAACAAAATACTATGAACTGAGTGGATCAAATGACAGCAACTGTCTGTCCTGGTTCAGGAGGCCAGAAGTACAGAGTCAAGGTGTCAGCAATGATAGTCCCTTCTGGTGACTCTGAGGGAGAATCTATCCTGTGACTGTCCTCTAGTGCCTCGTATTTTCCAGCAAACTTTAACTAACATTTTTTGGCTTGTAGATCATTCCAATCTCTACCTCTCTCTTCATATAGCCTTTCTTTTCTGTGGGTCTGTGTTTCTAAATAATGTCATCAGTTCATTGGATTCAGGGCTCACATACTAATCTAGATGACCTCATCTTATTCATCTTAACTAATTTAACTAATTGTATCTGTAAAGATCCAATTTGTGAATAATGGCACATTCTAAGTTTCTGAGTTCGGACATGAATTTTTGGAGTCCCTATTAAATTTAGGGAACACTATTTAACCCAGGGCAATCTGCCTTTTGCCTCCTTTCAAAATGTATGTTTCACCATGAACACCAATAACCCAATCAATAAATGGGCCAAGGAAATGAACAGACACTTTACAGAGGAAGATCTACAAGCAATCAGCAGATTTATGAAAAAATGTTCAACATCACTCGTTATAAGAGAAATGCAAATCAAAACCACCTTAAGATTTCATCTTACCCCAATTAGAATGTCTTTTATCAAGAACACAGGCAACAACAGG
>JAJEJO010053288.1:0-84911 GCA_020662805.1 Glaucomys volans | reverse complement strand
CTTAGTTTCTTCCTTTAATTTATCTCTTTCCTTTATAATTTACTATAATCATCAAAAAGTACCCCTGATGCACTTTTAATAATTTTCTTGGAAATGGAAAACTTACCAACTAAGTATAAAAATTCATTGCTTACCAATTGTTCTTTCCAAATAACTTTAGGATGAAAGTCACCTAAACTTTCTGTCACTCAAGAATTTAATTATACCTTCAGAGTCCCTTTTGCCCTATAAGGTAAAATTAATAAACTCTGGGTTATTTTGGGAAGTCACTGAGACTTTATATCCAATGAAACATGAATCTAAGTTTGGCTTTGGCTAAAAGCCATATAGGAGAGGCAATGTCAGCAAGATAGAACCAGTAGAATCAGGAAGGAGGAAAGAAATAGCCTACCTACTCTTTTCCTTTAAGCTTCTAAAAATCTCATTTTCTTCCTCGCATGGAACAAATGCAACTGATTACAGCTGGATGGAGAATCTGCAAGAGAGCCTTCAGGAGTCAGCTCGCCAGAGATAAAATATGAAAAGATGCAAGATCAAGAAACTGACCTGAGGGTAAACAGCTTCAGGACTGATTCAGAACGTAGGATGAACCAGGTTGTAATATCATTCCATTTATGGTCATCAGAAAATGCTTCTGTGATAGGTGGCTTTTGAAAAAAGATATAAAGGAAAGGGCAAGTCAGTTGTATTGGGAAAGAATATTTCTAGCAGATGGAAAAAAATTAAACCTCAGAGGAGGTTCAGATGATTTTGAGGAAAATTAAGGGGACATAAATATGGTTGACTTTGGAGAGAAAATAGGAAGAGGATATGAAGCGGTACAGATTGTGTGAAATAGTAATGGAAGTATGACTGCTGGTTCTCCTCATAGTGAGCAATGCACAATTCAGCCTGTATGCGGCAGCAGCCTTAAGGTAGTGCAAGTGTGTGTGTGTGTGTGTGTGTGTGTGTGTGTGTGTGTTTATGTAAGTGACTTAACATCTAGTAGGTTCTTATGAAGAATTCAGATTTCCCTTAGAATAATTGGCAAGCTCTTTGTCAGAGAAGTGACACAATGTGATATTTATTTTAAAGGAATGGCTCTCATACTACATTTGTGAATAAATTGTAGTGTAGAAACATAGAAAGAAAAATTAAACTGAGCAGGAATATTAATACAATTATATTATGTAATATAACACATATATGTATATATATATATATGTACTCATATATATATATGGCACAGCCAACAGCATATGTAGTTTGAAAGTAGCAGTAGAGTCTAAAATGACTTCAAAACTTTCAGTTTGGAAAAAGGAACATATTGAGAAGAAAAGACTATGAAAATTGAACCAGGCTTTGCAGGAAGTGAGTTAAAATAATAGACTTCTGAATTAGAAGAAATCAGCAAGAGATATTCAGGGCATTGAGAGGGTGACAGTGTTAGATGATCGATGTGCTTAGAACAATGGCATTAGTACCATCAGAGACTGTAAGTTAGGAGAAAAAATAAGAGATACTTAAGAGATTTTGGTAAACAGATGAAAGGAGTAAAAATAGGTGATGGAAAATTGCGATAGAGCTTATTTAGATATGAGGTGTGCCCTGAAAGCTCATGTGTGAAACAATGTAAGAATGTTTAGAGGTGAAATGATTGGGTTTTGAGAGCCTTAATCTAGTATATACATTAATTCCCTGATAGGGCTTAATCAGGTGGTGACTATAGGCAAGTAGGGTGTGGCTAGAGGATATGGGTAATTGTGGGGATGTCTTTGGGTTTATATATTGTCCATGGTGCAAAGAAACAGCATCTCTCTCTATTTCACTCTCTCTCTCTCTCTCTCTCTCTCTCTCTCTCTCTTTTTCTCTCTCTCTTTATACCCAATGCATCCTGCATCTCTCTCTGCATCCTGGTACCATGTTCTGAGCTGCTTCCCTCCACCTCACTCTTCTGCCATGAAATTCTTCCTCACTTAGGGCCCAAAGCAATGGATCTAGTCAGGTTGTCTTGGATTGAGACATCTGGAAATATGAGCACCAAATAAACTTTTTCTTTTCTAAATTGTTTTTCTCATAGTATCTTTAGATCACAGCATCAAAAACAAAACAAAACAAAAACAAACCTGACTAAAACAAAACTGGATACATGTATCTTCAAAATGTATTTTTTTTCCTTGAAGTGATGACCAATGAATACATTTCATCATATGGAGGCAGGAATGCCTCCTAACTTGGATTTCTCTCTCTTTTGGATATAAAATGAAATGCAGTCTTGAGCAAATGCATAACAGGGAAATTATATTATAGATTATTATCAGGTATCAATTAAGACAGGAGAAAATATTTTGTGAAATGAGTCTGAACTCATTGAGGAGTTTTCTGTTTTGGGGAACAATGGAGCAGTAAGAAGGTATACTAAGCAATGAAAGCTTATCATCCAGCAAGAGAATGATGGAGGAAAGAATACATAATGAGAGAAAATTGCTTTGTGTTGAGGCAGAATACAACTGGGATAAAAACAGTGCTACATTTAATTTTGCAACAGCCTTTTGTAGGGAAGATACTCAGAAATGAAAGAACTTACTGGAATTTGTAAGGATAGAGTGATTGATGGATGAGTATGGACACATCATTTTTGCAATTATCATAACCCAAAATTCTAGAAGCTACCTTTTGCAACAGTGACTTATTACCATGAGAACTAGAGGGTGAGCCACTTAGCTCTTTATATCTATGTCTTTATTTCACCCATCCTTATCAATGACAGAGGAGTCTAATTTTGAACAGGTAAACTCAAATGTTTTTGTGTATCTTTTTTTTCTCCAATAAAATTATCTTTACCCCTGTGCATTGTTTAGGGTAGGATTATTTAGTAAACTTTCCTTAGAAAGATCCATGTCTTCAAATGAAACTGATTAGAATCTCTGCTTAAGAGAGTCATTATGCTTATTTTTACTCATTTTACTATTTTTCTGGTACAGACACTTCAGTACAAGTCTGTTAATTGTATTTATTCTAATATCATGTGAAATATCTGTTGATTTATAACAATCACTGGTAATGTCAATACAAATGTTTGTTGTATCCCCAACAGAAGTATCTGTAGAATTTCTTAAATTATTTGATGGCTCCTACAGCAAAAAAGAATTCGTAAAATGGGTAAAATTCCTGGTGTGGCTTTTTCCACCCTACCTAACCCACAGTATCATCTCTGATCTTAACCTAAGGATGTTGATAAGACTCACGCAGATATGTATTGATTCTATCTATTTTGTTAGGTAGTGAATTTTGTAGTGTCAATAACCATGGAGGATATTGTTTAAACATGAAGGCACTCTCTCCTTATATCTATGCTAATGAATTTTCCCCAACCCTAATGCTTTAATGCATTTCCACGTGAATTTCTTGGCCAATTGGATAATAATCCATGCCATCCAATCAGAGACTTGAACTTGCACACTGTGGCCTATACTGCTTGCTGCTCTTTGGAATCCTTAGAATGCCATGTGAAAAAAACAAGCCTTAGTTTTATTTTGTGGTTAGGGACCATGTAGTGCCAAAATAAGCCATCCTTGCTGAGGCCCTAGACCAAACCACCGACCAACTGCCAGATACCTAAGGACAGTTATTCAGATCATCCAGCCAGCAGGTGATCTACTTATTGACCAACAATATGTGTGAGAACCCAGTAGACACATGGCCTTCTCCTTTGCCCAGATGGTCTAAACAATCAGTAGCTAAATAAAATGGTTCATCTTTTGGCCCAAAAATTGTGGATGGAACATTGTATAGAAAAATACTGTTGATGAATAGATACTATAGTGAGAATGTTTTTAAGTAATAATTAGGTGTAGAAATATTACTATGCATGGTAGCATGAGTGTGTTCTGTAATCCTAGCTCCTCGGGACTCTGAAGCAGGGTATTTGCAAATTTGAGGTCAGCCTGGTAAAGTTAGCAAGACATTATCTCAAAATAAAATGTAAAAAAATCTAGGGATGCTGTTCAGTGTAGGGGATTTGTCTACCATACAAGAGACCAAAGGTTTAATGCTTAATACTGTGAAAAGAAAAGAAAACAAAATTATAGCCATATTTGACAAGATGCAGTCATATTTGAAAGTGATAAATAACATAATTAATTAAAAAAAGTTTATTCTTTTCAATCATTCCCCCAGAAGGAACCACCATAAAAATAAGCCAGATACAATCTTCACTCAAATAGGTGAGGATAATATATTTTTCATTCCCATTTTTTCTTATGCTTTATTTTATCATGTTTATCTTCCCACATATATGTAATTCATAATCTTATGATTTTTAATGATACTTAAATGATACTTTTAATCTTACTTGAATAGTTCAGGGCTATTTCACAACAAACTGGATATATTCCCATTTAGTAGACACTTTTTCCCACTGAATAATTATAAAGATATACATAAGCTGTAAGTGAATGCAAAGAACACCTGGACCTATTTATAATGCATTCTGAGATTTTATATTTTGAAGATGGAGTTCAGAAATATATTGTCACTCACTGGAAAAATATTGTCATTTGTATTCTCTTAATTCTAGAAGTTAACACAGAGGACTATCATGGAGTTGAGTCCACCACTGGAGCCAAGTCTGTCTTCTTCCTACTTTTGTGGATCAGAGAATGATACCCCCAAATATGACATTTGTTTGGCATACTGAGCAATTTGGTATAAAGCAAAATAGAAGGCCAGACAAATGGACTCTAAATCATGTTTTGTCTCGCTTTGTCTTGTTTCCCCTCCTCTGTTCAATCACCAGAGAGAAGCTTTCTGCAAAGTTCTCTCTCTCAAGTCCTGTCCTGCCAAAGAAGAAACAGTTATTTCATTCGTTCCCTGAATTGTCTTTAAGTAAATTAATACCACAAAAATAAAGAATGAATTCTGTCAACACACCTGGACAGATTTCATTTTCTGCCATTTCAGTGTCTCATGCTTCTCAAGCTCACAATTCATTAGCAGTTCATTGATTGTTCTCTTAACCCAGTGGCTTTACCAAGGCCACTGTATATTCTCCAAGCCCAATAAGTTCACCTTAAAATCATTTACTATTTCCCTAACCATAGGGTTTCTTCCACATCCAGTGTGGATGAGGGAAATGGTTTCTGTCCAAGAGTTGTGCCGGCTATAGTTTAATCTCTAAGAAAATTATTTAATAAAATAAACACAGGAGACAATTATTTTTAAATCAAAGATGGGAGGGTGTGATGGATTGAGCCCTGCTAAGATCTGGCTTCTAACAATATGGAGGAGCCCACCTTCTCTTTATTTAATGTCATACAGGTAAAGAGGGACCAGGAGGAGCTTCTGTGAGGAACAGAATGGGGTGGAGTTAAGGAAACCATTTGCTCTAGTGGGACATCACAGGAGGATCAGCATTTCCTCAGGGGGTGAGCCACTCTGCACAGAAGTCACATACCCCAGGCTATCTGAAATAGTCTCTCATGACTGACAGTTCCTGGAAATCAGACTTCCATGTCCCATGGCTCAGCCAAGCCTGATTCTGCTAGTCATGGATGAGTTCCCACACCTGACATTACCCATTTTCTTCCTCCCACTATGAAAAGGTGTATATAAATTTCTGAATCATGTTGGCCTAATGGATAATCACACTTCTGTGATTTCCCACATTTTGTGATTTCTTCCCTATTTAAATCTGTATCCTCCTCACATTTAATCTATTATCACTTGATATCAGCAAATCTAAAGAGGAAGAAGAGGGAATTTGCCTTTTCCTCTGCATTGATGTTTCTTTAACCAATAATTAGAACTAATCTAAAAATTGTATAGAGAAAAAATCTCTTTAAAATTAAATCTGATTGTGCCTATGTCTGCAATTGCCCCTTTATCTGAGGCATTCAAATTTTAAGATCCCCTGAATAGATGTTAGAAACCCCAGATAATACCTGGCCACATAAATATCACACACACACACACATCATACTTTTTCCTATACATGCATACCTACAATAAAGTTGAATTTATAAATAAGGCATTTAATTTATAAATCATCATACTTATGATGAAGTTTAATTGACACATCAGATAAAATAAGATTAGCTACATCAATAGTGAAATATAATTTAACAATATATTACAATAGAAATTATGCAATTATAGTCACTTTCTCACTCTTCAAATATCATACTGTACTCACCCTTTTTCATCTTGTTATGACATGAAATATTACAATGTCTATGTGATGAGATAAAGAGAGGTGAACAATATAAGCACTGTGACTTGGCATGAGAGTACCCAGCAGTGGGAGAAAGTGGCAATCTGAAACTGAGCTACTAGATGACTGTTGTAGTCAGCATTTCTTTGCTGTGACCAAGACTGCTGACAAGAACAGCTTAGAAGAGGGAAAGTTATTTGGGGTTCAGAGATCTCAGTCCATAAATGGCCAACTCTATTGCTCTGAGTCCAATGCGAGACAACACATAAAGGAAGAAAGGCCCAGTGGAGAAAAGCTACTCAGATCATGGCAGAATCAGGAAGCAAGGTGTGGGGAAGAAGCCACAGGGAAGATATGTCCATCCACGACAGGCCCCAAAGTGACCCAAACTACTCCATTCAAATTAATATGTACTGATGAGGTTACAGCTCTCATAATAAAATCATTTCACCTCTGAATATTTCAGCATTAACCTAGGAGCATTTGGGGCACATCTCATAACCAAACCATGACATTTCTCATCCCTGGCTCCCAAAAAGTTCAAGTCCGTCTCACAGTGCAAAGTATATTTAGCCCATCTCTGAGAGCCCCATAGACTTAACAGTTTCAGCATTACTCAAAAGTCCAAGTCCAAAGTGAACTCTGGAACTCAAAGCAAATCACTGGCTCTGAGATACTATAAAAATCAAAAGTAAGTTATGTATACACACATATATATGTATATATATGTATGTATACATGTATGTATATATATGTATGTGTGTGTATATATGTGTGTGTGTGTATATATATATACATATACATATATATGTATATATATATATATCTCCAATATATAGTGAATAAAGATTCCCATTTTGAAAGGGAGGAATAGTGGCATAGAAAGAAGAAATGGAGCCAAAACAAGACTGAAACCAATTGGCAAGAAGGCTCTATAACAGCATACAGCATCTAGGACACGTAGCTGTGACCTATTATTTTCAAAGGACTTGGAAAACCTTGTCCCTACCACTAGTCCAGCAAATGAATTCTCTTTTTGCTTGGCTCTCACCACAACTTTTCTTGGCAGATAGTTCCATTGCTAATGTCTCTTTATGCCTGGGGTCTCCATTCCAGCTTTGGGTTTACCTTCACAGTTGTATGTATTGCCCTTCAGGAGCTTCTTGCAAGAGCTAACTCTGTTGCACTTTGCCTGTAATCTCAGGCCTTATTCTGAAACCTTGGTGGAATGTTTTATGACTCAAACTTCAGCATGCCACATTGCTGGAAAACAGTACCATGTGGATGATGCTGATTCTTCTACCAGTTTGTGCAATATCTGGTCATCCTGGAATCATGACTATAGTGTCTTCTGAATGCCTGCATAGCTCAGCACGGTAAAACAAGTTTTTAGGTCTCCCATGTAAACTGGGCATCCCCATGACCCCTTTTGAAAGAATTTTTATCTTCTATACCCTGGAATCTATAGTGGATGTAGTCTTGCAGATTCTTGAGTTGTCCTCAAGGTGGCTTTTCTGTTATCTGTGTGCAAAGTACTTAACATGTCTTTTAAGGCTACAATCTCTTTAACAAGCTCATCTTCCTTGTCCCCAGTTTTCTAAGTACCTTTCTGGCTAAACTGAAAAATGTTAATATCCTACAGGATATGTTTTCTGCTCTTGATTCACACAGTAAATCTAGCTAAAGCTGCCAGCAAGATCCATGCCACAGATAAATGCTGTGTTCCCTTAAAATTCCCTCTGCCAGATTAATTAATTAGTCCATCACTTTTAAATTCAACTTCACAGATAGTATCAGAAAATGAGCACATATAGCCAAGCTCTTTGCCAGAATATAACACAAGTGGCCTGTAATTCAATTTGCATCAGAATGTTCATTTCTCTCTGAAATATCATGAGCTTGGTCTACATTCCTATTGGCATTCTGCTCTCCTGAGCTCCCACTTTAAGCACGAATAAGCTCTGCCTACACCATTTGAAAGTTTTTCCAACATACCTTTCTACATTTTTCACAATTCCTCCCACCAACTAACACCAGTCTTCTGAGCCACATGCTAAAGTAAGTCAAAGTGATAGCCTTACCCCAAAATCAATTTTTTTTTATTTGCTTATTGATTCATTGAGCACAAATGGAGTACAGCTATTGTTTCTCTGGTTGTACACAAAGGAGAATCACACCATCTGTGCATTCATACATGTACACAGGGCAACGATGTCTGTCACACATTCTGTTATTATTCTTCCCCCCCAACCTGACCCCACTCCTCCCTTCCCTCTATGCTATTTATCCTTCCTCCATTCTTGCCACCCTTCCCCCCCGCATTATGCATCATCATTCATTTATCAGAGAGACCATTCGGCCTTTGGATTTTGGGGATTGGCTAATCTCACTTAGCATAACAGTCTCCAACATCATCCATTTACCTAAAAATGCCATAATTTTATTCTTCTTTATGGCTTTATTCCATTGTGTATATATACCACAGTTTCTTTATCCATTCATCTATTGAAGGACATCTAGGTTGGTTCTACAATCTAGCTATTGTAAATTGAGCAGCTATGAACATTGATGTGGCTGTATCACTGTAGCAATCTGATTTTAAGTCCTTTGGGTATAGGCCAAGGAGTGGGATAGCTGGGTCAAATGGTGGATCCATTCCAAGTTTTCTAAGGCATCTCCACACTGCTTTCCAGAGTGGCTGCACCAACTTGCACTCCCACCAGCAATGTATGAGTGTACCCTTTTCCCCACATCCTCGCCAACACCTGTTGTTGCCTGTATTCTTAATAAAAGACATTCTAATTGGGGTAAGATGAAATCTTAAGATGGTTTTGATTTGCATTTCTCTTATAATGAGGGATGTTGAACATTTTTTCATAAATCTGTTGATTGATTGTAGATGTTCCTCCGTAAAGTGTCTGTTCATTTCCTTGGTCCATTTATTGATTGGGTTATTAGTGTTCTTGGTGTAAAGATTTTTGAGTACTTTGTAGATTCTGGAGATTAGTGCTCTAGCTGAAGTGTGTGTAGCAAAGATTTTCTCCCACTCTGAAGACTCTCTCTTCACATTGCTGATTGTTTCCTTTGCTGAGAAGAAGCTTTTTAGTTTGACTCTATCCCAATCATTGATTCCAGCTTTTATTTCTTGTGCTTTGGGAGTCATGTTAAGGAAATCTGGTCCTAGGCCAATGTGATGAAGATTTGGACCTATTTTCTCTTCTATTAGGTGCAGGGTCTCTGGTCTAATTTCTAGGTCCTTGATCCACTTTGAGTTGAGTTTTGTACAGGGTGAGAGATATGGGTTTAGTTTCATTTTGCTGCATATGGATTTCCAGTTTTCCCAGCACCATTTGTTGAAGAGGCTGTCTTTTCTCCATTGCATGTTTTTGGCTCCTTTGTCAAGTATGAGATACCTGTATTTATGTGGGTTTGTCTCTGTGTCCTCTATTCTGTACCATTGATCTACCTGTCTGTTTTGGTGCCAATACCATGCTGATTTCGTTACTATTGCTCTGTAGTATAGTTGAAGCTCTGGTATTGTGATACCCCCTGCTTTGCTCTTCTTGCTAAGAATTGCTTTAGCTATTCTGGGTCTCTTAGTCCTCCAAATGAATTTCATGATTACTTGCTCTATTTCTATGAAGCCCGTCATTGGGATTTTAATTGGATTTGCATTGAATTTGTATAGCACTTTTGGAAGTATGGCCATTTTGACAATATTAATTCTGCCTATCCAAGAACATGGGAGATCTTTCCATCTTCTCAGATTCTCTTTAACTTCTTTCTTTAGTGTTCTGTAGTTCTCATTGTAGAAAGAAATTAGAGGAATACAAATAGGAAAAGAAGAGATCAAACTATCCCTATTTGCTGATGACATGATTCTCTATTTAGAAGACCCTAAGAATTCCACCAGAAAACTTCTGGAACCCATAAATGAATTCAGTAAAGTAGCAGGATATAAAATTAATGCTCATAAATCTAATGCATTTTTATTCGTAAGTGATGCATCCTCTGAGAGAGAAATTAGGAAAACTACCCCATTCACAATAACCTCAAATAAAATAAAATACTTGTGAATCAATCTAACAAAAGAAGTGAACGACCAAGATCAATTTTGATTTCAGTCAACTTTTCATCATTATGTGTAAAACTCCTGACAAGAACAAGTTAGAAGAGAGAAAGTTTATGTGGGGCTCATGGTTTTAGAGTTCTCAGTTCACAGATGGTTGACTTCATTGCTCTAGGCCCAAGATGAAGCAGCACATGATGTGGAAAGGGTCCACTTGAAGAAAACTTCTTAGTTTTTGGAGGAGTTAGAAGCTTAGTATGTATACTATGGGGGAAGATACCAGGACATGCCCCCAGGAACTGACCTCCTCCAGCCACATACCACCTGCCTACCATTTCCTTCTGGGTTAGTTCATTCAAAATAGGATGGACTGATAGGTCCAGTTCTCATAGTATAATTATTTTACCTTTGGATATTTCTGCATTAATAGGAGCTTGGGGGGAATACCTCATATCCAAACCATAACAGTGACTATCAGTCATATACAGTGTAGATAGACTGGACAAAGGGATGACTCATTTAAGAGCAGGAAGGAACAGAGTAATCCGAGATTTCATCACACTCTTCAGAATGGTGTGTCATTTTAACTTAGAAGAGTTTCATTTCTGAAATTTACCATTTAATGTTTTCAGACTATGGTTGGTGATAAGGAACTGAAACCATGGAAAGTGAAGCCATGAATAAACAGAAAATACTGTAAAGCTGAAATGGCTTCCTCTTGCTCTTGTGATGAGGATAATAATTATGACATGGCCCCTCATGGTTCTGGTCCTTGACTATTTTTTATGTTCATTGTAGACCCTTTCACCCTAATTATAAAGAAAAATTGTAAGCATTTATTTTTGTTGTCATTGTTGCTCTCATTTTTGCCCTGTGAACTTCAGTGTCAAAGGAGCTATTTATTTCCTAAATCACTGTGTTCTCTCTTGGCTTATTCTGGGCCCAGAATACTCTTTGCCCTTTTCTCCAGAAATAATATTTCTTTAAAAAAATTTCACCTCAAGCATCACCTTTACTTTTTGTAAAGAATTTAAAGCATTTTTTTTTTTTTTGTATTCCAGGTTCCATACTAAATTCTTTACAAATGCTTCACCATTTAATCCTATTAACTAGGCACAATTATCTCTATTTTCAGAAAAAGAAACTAAGGAACAAATTTAAGTAATTACTTCAAAAAGGTCTAAAAGTGACTCAGAGGCAATTCATCTGTTTCCAGTGTCTGCTTTAAATTCTATCCAGTCCTGCTCATAGATACCTTAAGAAAGCATTCCCTAAACGAGTGTTTATGGGTGAGTTTATGCCCTTTCTATGTATTTTCAAGACTTTTTCATCTTTCTTAACAAATACTATAATTTGAACATATGTTTACCATAGATCTTTCTGCTAATCATCTATAAATTTTATGAGTGCAGTTAATATCTTCACTACAAACAGGAATTTAAATATATGTTCAAAAATTATTTATTCATTATTGGTTAACTTTGATCATTTTTAATGCTTTTTTATCCAGAAAACTCTTTACCCATGTTCTCTGTTATTAATAATTAATCTGTGTTGACAGATTACTACCTTAAAATATTCACGGCCATCTATGTCATTCAGTTCCATGGTACACTTATTTCTAGGATCACTCCCTTCTATATTGACAGCACATCAAAATCATAGCAGACTTACATCAAACAATGTTATAATTTTTGTTTTGATCCTCAAACATAATTCAGAAAGCCAAAAAGAAAAAAGAAAAATCTAGAGTTTTTTAAATCTTGGTTTTGCTTAATGTTTACTATTTACAAAATATCCTAATAGATAAGTTTTCTGTAATATACTTTAGCGTAACTCACTAGATTAAATACTGTTATATACACAAGTTTCTGGAAAATTTTGTTCAATGATTAGATTGAATGTCTTTTTTACATATGCATATGTAAAAATGGTAAAAGCAGGTATTTGACTGTTTCTATGCTTTAATGGTTGATATTAAAGAAGATTTAAACTGTAATACATATTTTATTCGATTATTTCAATATTTATTTAAAAGGTGCAGTGATCCATCGGTAATATTTATGTTAAAAAATTGTAGTCCATCCAACATAGTTCTTGATAGTTCTCTACATTTCAAATTTTTATAAATGGATAGTACATTAAATTAACCAAATACACATTAATGTTTTTTTCTGTCAATATAGATGGGAGTGATCCTAGAAATAAGTACCGTGGAACTGAATGACATAGATGGCCGTGAATCTTTTAAGGTATGCAATCTGTCTTCACAAGACAGATTAATTTTTAATAGCAGAGAACATGGGTAAAGAGTTTTCTGGATAAAAAAGCATTAAAAATGAACAAAGTTAACCAATAATGAATAAATAATTTCTGAACATATATTTAAATTCCTGTTTGTAGTGAAGACATTAACTGCACTAATAAAATTCATAGATGATTAGCAGAAAGCTGACTAAAACACTGTGAGTGGATGTGTTGGAAGCTTGGTCCCCTATATTGAATATTGAAGTGGTGAGATCTTTAAAAATTGAGACCTCATGGTAGGTCACTGGGGGCCCTGCCCTTGGATGGAATTAAAGTAGTTTCTTATGGAACTATGATTAATTGCTCATGAAAGTTGTTGTGAATGGAAGAGGTATGGTCTCTCTCCTCTGCTTCTCCTCCCACTATGTGATCTCTTGTTCCCACATTCACTCTCAACATAGCCATCCACCATGATTGGAATGCCACCAAGATGGCCTTCACCAGAGATGTGATGATACAGGAACTATGTCCTGGTACTTTCAGAAGAGTGAGCTAAATAAGCTTGTTTTCTTTATAAATTCATCCACTCACAGTGTTTTAGTCAGCTTTTTCATGTATGTGTCAAAAAGACAACAATTTTAGAAGACGAAAATTTTATTTGGCGTTCAAGGATTCAGAGGTCTCGGTTAATAGCTGGCCAACTTCATTGCCCTGAGTCCAAGTGAGGCAGTACCAACAACAGAAGGGTGTGGAGTAGAAAATTTGCACAGGACATGGCAAAAAGGAAGCAGAGAGAGTACGTCTCACTGGAAACACAATATAATCCCAAAGGTACACCCTCAGTGACCTACCTCCCCCAACTACAGCCGACCTGCATATAGT
Source organism: Glaucomys volans (assembly GCA_020662805.1). Taxonomy (NCBI): domain Eukaryota; kingdom Metazoa; phylum Chordata; class Mammalia; order Rodentia; family Sciuridae; genus Glaucomys; species Glaucomys volans. The sequence goes on along the minus strand of JAJEJO010053288.1, from coordinate 71,523 downwards.
TACCACCCCCATTAGTCAGTACCGGTTAATTAATTCACTGATTATTCTACCCCTGGCATAATCTAATCATGTCACCTATGAAAATTCTTGCATTGTCACACATGTAAGCATTTGGGGAACACATCATATCTAAACCATAACACTCAGGTATTGCACTGTAGTAATGCAAAGGAGACGGAAGATCTAAATGTTCACAGAGAATATATTTGTGAAAACTATTTTATAAACAAAAGATAAAAAACAAAAGATGAGGTAGTGAAGTAATGTATCTATACTTGAAGAAACAGGTAATATGATACTAGTAGAGTTTGACAAATTATTCATATGTAATATCTAGTGTAAACACCAAAAAAACTATACAAAGGGATACTCAAAATCAACACAGATCAAAGTGAATTTATAAAAAATATTCAAATAACCCATATAATGATTGTGAAAAATAAATAGAAATATGTGAATGAATAGCAAAATGGACGTAAAAGGTACAGTTAATGCCTAACACTTCACAAATTTCATTAAATGCATGTGGCCTGAGCACATTAAATGAAAAATAAATGTTTGCCTAGTGGATTTGAAAGCATGACCCTATTAGATGCTGTATATTAGAAACTCACTTCAAGTATAATGATGTAAGTACTTTCAGGGTAAAAGATTGGAAATATATATCATGTTAGTATTAATCAAAAAGAACCATATATATATTAGATAAAACAGACTTCAGAGCAAAAAATACCATAAATAAAAACAGTGCATTGCAATAAAAGTGCCAATATATGAAGAACAAATAGCAATCCTAAATATTGTGTGTATTTTGTGTCTTTGTGTGGTGTTTTTGTATTTGCAGTAATGGGGAATAAGCCTGGGGCATTTTACCACTGAGTTACATTTCCAGTCCTATTTATTTTTTATTTTTTGAGACAGGATCTTGCTAAGTTGCCCAGGCTAGCCTTCAACTTGTGATCCTACTGCCTCAAGTTTCGGAATCACTAGGATTACAGATGTGTACCACCAGTCCTGACTTGCAATCCTAAATGAATATAAGCCAAAATACAGAAAAAAAAATCACAGTTATAGTTTGAGACTTTAGCATTTAATTATAGACAAGTAGTTAGAATATCAACAAGAATGTAGAAGTCAGCGTTATCAGTAAACAAATGGATGTAATCAACCTATAAGACACCCCACCCACAACCAGCAGAATTAACATTCTTTTGAAGTGCCTGTGGAATTTATACAAAAGAGACAGTTATTTGAGTATAAAAAAAATCTAAAAAGAATGTGTCTTTTTCAACCACAAGATAAAACTAGAAATCAATAGTAGAAAGATAACAGGAAAATCCGAAAATAATTGAAAACTAAAAAAGCACACTTCTAAATAATCCATAGGTCAAAGAGAAAAGGTTATATGAAATTTTAAAATAATACATTGAAGTGAATTAATATGAAAATTCAACATGTCATCATTTGCTGATGAATCTAAAGCAATAGAGAAAAGAAAATCTTTGCGTATATCAGGAAAGAGGAAAAGTCTCAAATTAAGAATTTAAACTTTCATGACAGACTCCTAGAAAAAAGAAAAGCAAAATAAATTTAAGGAAGCAATTTACCTTGAATAAGTCTTTATTGGTTTTGTATCATGACTCTATAATTGTCAGTATCATGAATGGGCTATTGTGTTATAGTTTTTACAGGATATTACAATTGAGGGTAAATGGGTAAAGTGCATGTATGCCCTCTGTATTTTTTCTTATGTCTGTCATAATTTTAAAAATATGAATATATAATTGCATATATAATATCCAATAGAGACATCCAGTAGAAACACATTTTGAGGGGTGGGATAGCGGGTATTGAACTCAGGGACATTCAACCACTGAGCCACATCCCCAGCCCTATTTTTGTGTTTGTGTTTTTGTTTGTTTGTTTGTTTGTTTGCTTTGAAACAGGATCTCCAGGATCTCACTGAGATACTTTGTGCTTTTGCTTTTGCTGAGGCTGGTTTTGAAATCTCAATCCTCTTGCCTGAGTCTCCTGAGCAGATTACAGGCATGCACCACCACACCTGAGAGAGACACATTTTTAAAATAAAAGAAAAAAATAAATGGTAAAATCAGAGCATTCCCTTATTTAAACAAATGAATAAAGGAAACAATGAAAATAGTAATTTAATTGAAAATGAGACAAAGATTTGGGATAAAGATACAAAGGAAATGCCATGTGCCACTAAGCTGCAGAAATCATAGTTGTAAATCTTGAAAAACATGCCCTTGACCATCCCTTTTAAAATGAGGAAAATATTCAAGTGCAGGAAAAACAGAAACAAAATTGTGTGGCTGCACTCTGACTCCATCCTTTTATAAATATTGGACCTGCAATTCAAGGAGGGGCTTCTCACTCTAGAGACAGCCCACATTTTCTCTGGAAAATGTTATCTAGTTCCTGAATAAGGAAGTCAATGCCTTTTTCTGGCTCATGCTGAAACTCTTTTCCATCATGGAAACCAAGAATCCCTCTTGACCTGACTCAAATTCCCCCTACCTTCTGTGAACTCCATAGACCCTTCTCTAGCAATATCTCTTCTATGATAGTAAGAAAGCAAAGCACAAAATAAAAATTTGTATGTGATACACTCACTTCATTTGAAACCAAAAATCTATGTTCTACATTATTCTTGGCACATATATGTGTATTACTTTAATAAAATGTGTTAGAAAGATGTCCACAAAAAGCTCGAGTTAGTGGCCATAGGATAAGATGGAGAAGTAATTTGTTGGATTAGGAGGTAAATCTGTGAATAGAACTTTTTAAGTTCTCTGGGGATAAGGAAGAATTTTTGTCATGGTATCTTTAAAAATGATGTAATAAATATATCAATATTTATTTTAATTAGTTTTATATCCTGAATCCTACAAATTATTTCAAAAGAAAAATGAAAAAACCTGAGTCTTTTGCTTCTAATTTATAGTATGTCTCTTTCCCTTATCATGCATATATGACCTGTGTCCATCCAGTTTCCTTCCCAATGCGTTGAAGAAATAAAACCTTAAATTCCATAATAACAATTTATTCTTCCAACTTTACCATTACTTTAGCTATATTTTCCAAAAATATTCCATTGCTCCTTTTCTAATGCATTTTTCTAAAAAATACTTTTTTGATAAAAACTGTTCTACAGCTAAAATTTTTGAATGTGACAAATATTTCTGACACTCTTCTTCCAAATACTATAGTATTTTTAAATACCCATTAGCATTGATTTTATATCAAATGTAACATGTGCTATTTTGGATAAGAGATAAATTGGCTATTATTATTTGCATAGTAATAACTGCATTGGTCCTTATTGCCTAAATCCTTAATCTTCAGTTTCTAAGAGTGCTCTTGAAAAGGTACTGCGACTGAATTCCTACTCTTACACTTTGATATGTAAATAAATTTTCCGCAGGATAGATAATCCCTGTGTCCACCGTCAGACTTGTCTCCAGGGTACTGGACCTCGTTTCTTCCTGATATATAAACATACATTTGGACTTAGGTAATTTTTCTTGAAGTTCATTCACTATAAATGGAGCTGTAAATTAACTTGTAGAGCTTGCTGTTAAACCAGGGTTCCACATTTCAGGAAAATGTTTTCACAAAACCTTAACTGTGCAGAAACACCAAGATATGTTATCCGTACCCAACTATAAACAGGAAACCTAGATTAGACTCAAAAGCAGTAATGGAAAAAGTTTGAGCAGAACAGATAACACGTTAATACTTACTTAATTTGAAAGTTCAATAGAAGAAAGACAGTAAATGGGTAGAGGCAATCACAGAGGAAAATTGAACAGGTTGTAAGTAAGTAATACATTTACTTATGACAATTCTGTATGAAATAAATCACAGTATACAATTTAATAATATTTAATGCAAAAGATTTTTTTCCTATTGTCAAAGAGAAATTATATCATGAAAATGTTCCTGGTAGATTTTACTGATTATTTCGGGTCATATAAACAGAAACATGTTTTAATTACAAACTTCAGCTTCAAGAAGCTGTTTTATTCATTTGTAGACAAAATTAGTTTGGTAAAAGATAATTTAAAGTATTAAGCTCTATTTTGGAGAGATTATGATTTCAATTATTAGAATTCTTATTGCTACAACTATATCTGGTTTTGTGCAAAATTAACTTGTTATCTTTAAAAGAATAATGCATATTTTCATGCTGTTTTAAGGGAAAAATTACAAATAAGTTACTGCATGATTCATAAGAGTGCTTTGGGAGAGCTGCAGTTGTAGCTCAGTGGTAAAGCGCTTACCTAGCATGTGAAGCACTGGGTTCACTTCTCAGCATCATGTAAAAAATTTAAAAATAATAAATAAATAAACACAGATATAAAATTAAAAGAAAAAGAACATATTAGTAATATGAGATGATGGTAATTCACAGTTTCAGTAACTCACATTTTATTTTATTAGAAATGTTTAGTTTATTAACAAAAAGTTGCACTTAATTTTATCTGTATAATAACAAAAGTATATGCATGTATCATCAGGTTTTATTTTTACTACTCTTTTTTTTGTGGTGCTGGGGATTATCATCAGGTTTTAATCTCCTGTATGCTTTTGTTCTGCATGTCTTCAGAAATTACACTATCCCATAGGCTGGATGTTTTGGTTAGTGCAAAGAAATAGAAATGAAAGTGAAATGGACAATAAAATGTCTTTCTTTTTCTTATCAGTTATCTTTTTAGCATTTTTCTCTACTCTTTAGAGTCCCTGGCCAGGCCTGAGAATTAAATTGATAAAATATTAATTAGCAAGAAAATATCAGCCGAATTTAATATGTTTTATGTGATGTGGGAGCAGTTAGAAGCAAATGAAGATCCAAAGAAATGGCAAAATTGAATTGCTTCTATATTAGATGGAATCAAGAAATTGTGGAAAAGCAGCTACATTATGGGGAGGCTAACGGAAGATATTTATTTGTATGAAGCCTGTTTGTACAGAATTCTCTTGGTTATGACTCATATTAAGGGATACTGCTCTTCTCCTGGTGCAGGGAGAGAATCTTTCACATGAGAATTTTTGATCACCAGTTTTTAGGAAGATAGGAGCAGAATAAAATGCCCTTCTTACAGCTGATGTTCTTCAAGTGTCTTTACTTACATCAAAATTACTTACATCAATATTTTCAGTGCATATTTTACCACCCTTAATTTTATCTGAAGGCGCTTCTTGAAGAGTTTTTAAGAAAGTAATAATTTTACATGTTTGGAAACACTTTTCACAACTAAGTAAATTCACTCTTTCTTAGAACTGGCTGCTGCCCGTTTTCATTCCTATGTCCTGGGATCAATTCCTTCATTCTTCTTCCTTTTTCCTTCATGTCTTGCCCAAGTGCAGGGATTCCACTTACTTTCATCTCCCATGTAAACTCACCTCAGCCTGCCCCTTCACCTAAAGCTCCTCTTTATTTAGAATTAACTACCTTGAGGAACATAATACTTCTCATGTTCTTTACAAATCTATAGAGATTCCACAGTTAATTAGAAAAGATATTTTCTTTTGAAAAATATTCAGATCACTGTCAAATTTTTAACCAAACTATTTATGCTTCTGTTGTTTTAAAAATAATGGGTCAACAAATACATGAAAAAATGATTAATATCATTAGTCATCAGAAAAATGCAGTTAGAAATTGCAATGAGACACCCTCTCACCCTAGTTAGAATGACGATTATAAAAATTGTAATAATAATAATAATAAAAATTAGTGAGAATGTGAAGGAAAGTGAACCCTTATGCACTCCTGGTAGGAATGTAAATTAGTACAATCATTATGAACAAATTTAAGGAGGTTCTTCAAAAAGCTAAAAGTGGGCCGACCACCTCTGTGTATTCAAAGGAAATTAATTTTGCATACTACTGAGATAGTTGCATGCCAATGTTCACTGTGGCACTGTTCACAAATGCTAAGATGGAGATTCAGCCTAAGTCACTATCAACAGGAACGGACAAAGAGAGAGTTAATTTACTGCATTTGTGAAATAAATAAAAAAAGAAAGTGTGGCATATATACTCAAAGGAACACTATTCAGTCAAAAAGAAGAATGATGACTTGTCATTATCAGTCAAATGGTTGGAACTTTAGGGCATTATGTTAAGTGGAATAAGCTAGAAGTGGAAAGATAAGTAGACAAACTCTCTCTTATATGTGGAAGCTAAAAAATGTCAACCACAATGTAGAATAGTGATTTACAGATGTTGAGAAGGAAGTGTGTATTAGTGGGGTGGATGGTTAAAGGAGTCACACTTGATTGGTGCACACTGTATGCACATGTGGAAATACTACTTTGAACTCCATTAACATAAGCAATTAATACAATTAATAAAAAAGAAGATACTTACTGAAGTTAGATAGGGGATATCTGTTCTTATTTATTTTGAATCAAATATTTATTAAGTGCTATTGCCTCCTTCTTCTGATTGTGGAAGAGCTGTCAGAATTGATATCTGGCTCTCAACTCTAATGAGAACTGAATTCAAATGAGGTGCTGAAATAATAATTATTCAAGATGTAACATTAATATAACAACTTATAATTTTATACATTTATTTGGAATACAAATTAATAATAGAGAATTAATAGACTGATTCAATCTGCAATGTGAATAAAGAGCTAATTATTAAAAAAAAGTTGTTTCCATAAATTCAATAAAAGCTACATGGAATTTTTGAATTATTTTTGTGCTAAGAATGTTTCTGCAAATTAATGTAAACTTAAAGAATAGGCATAAGAGTGATGCGATGTAAAGAGAGGAGGAAATGGAGTGCATTCACTTTGAATTGGTCCTAGCTTGAAATTCACATTAGCTTCAAAGAAGTTCCATGCTTAGATCTGCTCTGCAGGATATACAACAAAAGAAGAACAGCTGGCCACCCACAAGTACTAAAATTGATAGCCAACTGAGCAACATACAACTCTAGCAAATATACAGGTTGTATGCAAAGGAAATTCTGATTAAATTTTACTTTGTAGTTTCAGAATATTGCAAACATTTCCATGGAATGGCAAAAAGAAAACAAAGAAAAAAATTATCCAAATAGACAACCTAATTCACAGTATTAATAGGATGGAAATATCACAGTTAAAACATCAAAATGCTTGTTGATTACCTAAAAAAAATACAAAATTGTATTAATTTTTATTAAAATGGTCATAATTTAATTTAAAAAAGCTAATCTTCTAATCCTTCATAAACCTTTGAGGGGTTGGATATTTAGTGGAAGTTTTGACTCCTAGTTCTAAATATAGTTAAAATTTCTATCAAGAAATAATTATGTGCTTTTTCCTACTACTTAAATTATGAGTGAGACATTTGACATAATACCTCATTGACTGACTGTTTTTCCACTTAATTAATTGTTGGCACTGTCATGATTTGCAGTAGAAAAGTGTAAAGAAGAACAAAAAGAACTTTTCCCCTACAATTCCTAACCCAGGACTTTGCATATAAAAGGCATTTGTTGCTGTTACTGTGATTGATCAAAACTTCATTGCCATAATATCAAAATAGCTTTATGCAATGTGGAATATTTAATTACTCTCATATAACTGACTTTCTCTACCTAGAGATGAGTAAGTTTAGGATCAAAGGTATACAGTGAAGCTTGACTTTGTATTTTGTGTTTTGTAACCTGAAGACACTTTGAAGTGACCTTTGTGCATTTGCAAAATGAACCACCTGGGTCCACACCTTCCCAATCCAGAGGCCAGAATTTTACTTTCTAGCCCTACTTGGCTTCTAGTTCATAAGCAGGTGACTTGGCTTCTCTACTCTGGTCACCAGGAGGGTGAGAGTTTGAGGCAGAAGCAAGAGCAGAGCTCATTCTGTCAAGGATGAGTGCAGAGCTATCCTACATCTACAAGTGGCAGTGGCAGGGACAGAAGTAGTGCCACTGGATTGATATTAAGAGGGGAAGTGCCATGACTAATTCTTATGCCTTCATAGAGATAAGGTATGTCACATAATATCAATATCCTTTATTATGTCTCTTTTTTTTCCTGTTAACTATATAGGATAGGTTTAGTTTAATTAAGTTTAATTTAGTTTAATTTCTTATAATTAAGAAAGTGATGGAATAGACAAGAGTTTGGATTATCTAGTAAACTTCTCTTATTGTGTTTAGTAAAAGAGAGATTAACAGAGACTGATTTTATTTTCTAAACTGCATAGTCAGGAACAAAATCAGGATTAAGGTCCTTGTCTTTCAAATGCAATTTTTATACATTCCCATGAAAACATCATATTTTTTAAAAATCTAAGCGCTCTTCAATACTTAAATATGTAGATACCTTAGTATCTCAGAAAGAAATATCTACAACTTTTGACCTTAGTTTATTTTGTCTTATTAACAGACAAAATTGATCAAGAAATAAATTCCTTGTAAAAATGATTTCCTTGAAATAAATTCTGTACAGATACAGAAACCTACCACATTTCGTACCAATTATGCAACGAAAGTTCCTTGGACTTCTAATCATTTGCTATAGAAAGATGTAGAGTTCTGGGCATGGTCGAACAGGCCAATGATCCTGACTACTTCAGAGATTGAGGTAGGAGAATCTCAAGTTCAAGACATTCCAGGCAACTTTGTTTTAGGGAGGTCCTATTTCAAAGTAAAAGAAATAAACAACCACCAACAACAACAAAAATAAAGGATGTATCTCAGTGGTAGAGTACCTCTGGGTTCAATTCCCAGTACTGGGAGAAAAAAAAAAAAAAAAAAAGAAAATATCTAGGATAAGTTTGCCTAACTATCTATTCAATAGATGGATATGGGGGAGGGAAGGCTATCTATTGTCCATTACTCTCTGGGCCTTTTAAAAAATGTTATAGTGAAACCATCTAAAAAATGTGTCCTTTGGGTCCACAGTTACTAGGCTTTAAAGCTATTATTTCTTTAAAGAGAAATGATAAACTACAGGAAATTTTTATAGGCTCAAATCATCCTTCTCTATAAATTGTGACTTGCTCTCCTGACCTGAAGGTCGGTTGTCTTGGGTCTTTTTAAAGCTATGGATGGATGAATTTTTGAGCTAAGAATCATATTATGGTAAGCATCTTTCTCCTTGAATACTTCTCAGCCAGCTCTCAGTTCTCTAATTCAAGGAATATTAGATTAGAAACACTTTAGAAATTCTCAGAGGTTATAGCTGCATATTTGAAGAAAAATGATCTTAAAGATGGCTAAGGACTAAGTCACATATCAAAACTAACGTTTGCACTGCTCTGAGACGCAAAATGGCTGCCCACACAGTCTTTAGAGCAAGTAATATAACTCACAGGGGAGACGTGATTAAGGAAATCGCATATATCATGGGCATAGCAGTCCAAAATGTCCTTTTGGGATTCCCCAGAAGTTTGTGTTGCAGGAATTTATTCTCAAGATTTAAGCCAATGTAGTTTTTCCTTTTTCAATTTAAAATGGGTAATTCATAATACTATATATTTATGATATTCAGGTTTGTTTATTTCTATTTTCTTCACTTATTATTTCTTTTATAAATATGGATCATGATTTAACTGCTCAAATTGCCAGGATACTACAGCATCTAAATGAAATGACACAAAGTCACATCATTCATGAATCTTCATGAATCTTCATATTTCAGTTGGGCAGGAAAAAAAGTTGAAAAGACATTTTAATTATTATGACAAGTACTGGAAGAAAGATACCAAATGTAGTTTATTTAAGAAGTTTCTGAAAAGATGTAATGTTCACACCAATACCCAAGCTGTGAAGAGAATTTACTATATGAAGAAATAAGGAATCTCAAGAAAAGTTGCACATTCACATAAGCACAACTTTGAAATTTTGACAGTACAACATGCCAATTCCTGTTGTATAATTCGTGTTGTATGAAGACTTTCATCTTTCTTAGTTTGTTTTCCATTCTTCCTTTATTTCACTGCATGCACCTTTTTTTTTTTCTATTTTACCTTTTAAATAATTCTGAAACCCTAACAGTTTCCCAATGTCATTGCTTTAGTTACGAACATGTAATTTCCTGTTGGGGTTACTGTATCAGTCTTTTAATTGATTCATCTATCCTGGACTATCAGTTCCTAGTTCCCTTGCCCTCTTCATCTTCAGCTAAGCCCTTACACTTTAGCTAGTAAAAACATTTTAAAAATACATTATATGGTCAATATTCCCCATTACTTAAAATATTTCAACATCATCCCCTTGAAGTAATAGATTACAATTTGAAGACTCAAATATAGACAGCATTCTTGTCAGTTCTTTGTAACTACCAAAAATAAAATAATAATAATAATAATAATAATAATAATAATAACAATAATAATAAGAAGAAGAAGAGGAAGAAGAAGAAGAAGCATTTTTTTCTGTTTTTAAGGAAGGAAGTTCTCTATGGAGTGGCCCTTTCCTGATTTCTTAGCTTAATACCATGTCACTGTAGGGAAGGGAAAGCTTTCTCTCTACCCTACAAGGGTTTCAGAATTGAGTTTATGAAGTAGATAGTTGGCAATTTGACAAGCATTAAAGATACAGGAATCTATTATGCTCATGGGAACATCACAGAAAAGTGAATGCTCCAAAACCCAGGCAGGTCTGGGTTAAATTCTCCTCACAGGGGAGAAGTGAGCAGAAATGGAAGAGCTTAGAAGAGAATAAATAATTTGGGAGAAAGACAAATGGACCCTCTGAAAAACAGGCAACAGCATAAAAAAAGTACATCTGGGCACAGTGTGACCTCCACTCTCCTCTCCTGTGGTATAAGCCAGTCTTCTCAGGTTGTTGTAATTCCTGGGGTGGGGCAGGTTGTGGCAGTGGAATTTCTTTTGGAGATATGTCATTTTTTTTCTCTTAAGAGAATTTCAGAGGAAGACTTTCCCCACATTTGCTGTTTTCCAAGTATCCTCAGTTTGGAAATAATCAGCCTATTATATTAAAGTGACATATGTTGGAATAGTAGTTCCCCAAATCTTTCATTGCAGACTCACCCTTCATTCCTAAAACTAAGAATCAATTTTAGTAAGCCCTGGACTGCATGCTGAATGGAAAATATTTTAGCCTCTTTTCCCATCTCCTCCTAAAAATTCCACATGTGCATGTTTTATTCATTGTCATACTCTCCAGGCACTGTGGACAGGTTCATTTGACTTTGCTCTATCCTGGTTCTCTTCATTTTGTACTTTTTCATCCTGTGTGTCTCTGCCAGTAGCAGTCTGTACACTGCACCCAGGATTGTTCTTTACTTTATGTTTTCATCCCTGTGCAGAGAAATTTCTAAACTCACTTCCTTTCAATTAGTAATGGTAAAATGTCTTTAAGTACTAAACATGATCTCAAATGTGTGTGTGTGTGTGTGTGTGTGTGTGTTCTTAATTAAGGGTATGTGGGACACAGCGGTTCATGCCTGTAATACCAGGAACTCTGGAGGCTGAGGCAGGATGATAACAAGTTCAAGGCCAGCTTTCACAATTGAGTAATACCCTAGGCAATTCAGATAGACCCTGTCTCAAAATAAAAAATAAAAAGTGCTGGGGATATGGCTCAGTAGTAAAGCACCTTGGGATTTAATACCCACTGTCAAAAAAGAATTGTAAGGGTAGGAGTTCTAAAGAAAATATTTGCAAATTCTCAATAATAATTATTATTTACATTGATTATCTATCTATAATGAGAAGCTATAAATATAGAATGTTTCATTTATAAAACAATAATTGTAGAAATTTTTAGTAATGTTTTCAAATATATACATATTTTCTCATAAATATAAGAATCTGCTTTTAATGCATACGCCAGAGTTTTGAAATATTGTTGTGCAACAAACTGAAATGCATAGAACATACTTCAAAAATATGATTCAGGCAGACCGGTTTATAGACCATGCTCAGCATGCCTACAACTGAAATTGCTAAATAATTTATACCTACAGCTAGGTGGTGAAAATAATTGGGAAATGAAAACTGTTTTCCTACCCAGATTGGATCTACTGAGGCAGAAGAAAGAACTGAGTGAGGCAAGAGTCTGGTAATATTTCCTTTTCCACTAATAATTCCTTTTCCCCACATTTCTCTTTCTACTCCTTTCTTAGTTTTGTTTCTAAATGTAAAGCAAATTAAACTTCAGAGCAGTAGCTGCAACTTTTATAATCAAACCAGAAGTTTCTTTTTGACCAACAATTTGCTCATTCCACCTTGTTGTAGCACTTTGGGTACAGATTATACATTCTTAGTTACTATTTATATTTAATTCGAGCTATTTGTAATTCTTATTTGAATGATTCTATCCTACTTGGTCATTTCTGGAACTCTGTTTAAAAAACATGCACTTTTATTAGCCTACTCTTCTCTGGAGAAGCTGGTCTGTCTTCTGTTGATACAGTCAGTAAAAAGAGTACTGCAAGAGGTAATGCTTTCAAATGCTAACTTCAAAATGTTATTTAAATTTAATGTTATTAACAATATTAATGATAGCAGAATACAAGAACTAGTCCTTAACTTACTCCACTAAAACATTAACAAACAAAAGCATCAGAACATGAAAAGGGACTTGAAATCACAAATCCTCAGGGAAATGCAAATCAAAATCACAATGCCATCACCTCATACCTGTTGCTGCTACCCAAAATACAAAAGATAGCAACTATTGATAAGAGCATGGAGAAAAGGGGCCCTGTACATTGTTGGTGAGAATGTAAACTGGTAGAGCCATTGAGAAATCAGTACAAAGTTTGCTAAACAAATTAAGAACAGAACTTCCACATTGACCCAGTATCCCCTCTTCTTGGTGTATTCCCAAGAAAAATAAAATCACCACCTAATAAAGACATGTGTTCCTATGATCATTGCAATAGGCTATTCACAATAGATAATGTATAGAAACACTGTGTCTGATGACAGGTGAAAGGATTAAAATGTGAGATATACATTTTATTATTATTTTAGTTGTAGATGGACACAATACCTTTACTTTATTTATTTTTATGTGGCACTGAGGCTCAAATCCAGCACTTCACATGTTAGACAAGTGCTCTACCACTGACTTACAACAACCCCAAAATATATATTTTAAATAGACTGCTATTTAGACTTTTAAAAGAAGGGGATCCTGCCTTTGAAGTAACATGGATGAACTTAGAGGATATTATGCTAAATGAAATATTCCAAACTAAGAAAAAAAAAAACTGTATGACTTCATTTATAATGTGGAATCTTTTAAAAGAACACATAGAAAGTAAAAAGGTGCTTACAAAGGGTTGTGTGTGAGATGGGAAAAATGAGGAGATTCAGATTAAGAACACAAAGTTACAATAGGTCTGATGAATAAATAAAGAGATCTAATATATATCATGAGGAGTACATTTATTATATTTTATATTAAAATATATGAGATTGATTTCAAGTACTCTTAGATTCAAGAAAAAGTAAAAAAGTAATTATGTGAGATGGTGGATGTGTTTATCTAATAGAAGTAATCACTTTGTATCTTCATATCAAAACCTCATGTAATACATCCTAAATATATACAATAAAAGGCCTTCATGATTCTTTTCATTTTTCTATTGCATAAACTTTTAGTCAACCAGTCGCTGTGCTGCGCAGCTTCCTTAGCGGTTGCCACCACCGAGGACAGCTGGAAAAACCGCTGTGGGGAGCGCTGCAAGAGAAGGACTTCTCCCTCCCCACGACCGAACCCGTGCGCACAGGAGTTGGTGTTACTATGGCCCGACAGGCATTTAAATTAAACGTTATTGAGATGGATAGGGTTATGAAACATAATGGTCCAAATGACGCTAGTGATGGGACAGTACAACTATGTGGACTGCCATTTGGTTGCAGCAAAGAGGAAATAGTTCAGTTCTTTCAAGGTATATTGAGATCTTGAGAAGTAGCAGGAGTGAAATCAAAGGATTTTGTGACCCACCAAGAAGATTGCTGGGACAGTGACCGGAACCATATGATAGACCAATAGGAGGAAGAAGCTATGGAGGTTTTGATGACTATGGTGGCTATAATAATTATGGCTATGGAAATGATGGCTTTGATGACGGAATGAGAGATGGAAGAGGTATGGGAGATCATGGCTACTGCGGAGCTGGTGATGCAAGTTCGGGTTTCCATGGTGGTCATTTTGTACATATGAGAGGGTTGCCTTTCTGTGCAACTGAAAATGATAATGCTAATTTCTTCTCACCACTAAATCCAATACGAGTTCATATTGATATTGGAGCTGATGGCAGAGCAACAGGAGAAGCAGATGTAGAGTTTGTGACACATGAAGATGCAGTAGCTGCCATGTCTAAAGATAAAAATAACATGCAACATGGATACATTGAACTCTTCTTGAATTCTACTCCTGGACGTGGCTCTGGAATAGGAGGTTCTGGAATGGGAGGCTACAGCAGAGATGGAATGGATAATCAGGGAGGCTATGGATCTGTTGGAAGAATGGGAAAGGGGAACAATTATAGTGGAGGATATGGTACTCCTGATGGCTTGGGTGGTTATGGCCATGGTGGTGGAGGCAGTGGAGGTTACTATGGGCAAGGTGGCATGAGTGGAGGTGGATGGCGTGGGATGTACTGAAAACATAATCACCAACATACAAGTCCTAACAACAGCATCTGGTCTACTAGACTTTCTTACAGATTTAATTTCTTTTGTATTTTAAGAACTTTATAATGACTGAAGGAATGTGTTTTCAAAATATTATTTGGTAAAGCAAAAGATTGTGATGGGAAAATCTGTTTTCTGTAGGTTTTATTTGTTGCATACTTTGACTTAAAAATAAATTTTTATATTCAAACCAAAAAAAAAAAAAGCATTTTAGGATTGTTGAATTTCTATTGAATCAAAACAAATTAGTGATAAGGTATTGGCTTCTATAATTTTGAAGGCTGAGAAGTCCCATGATCTGTTATCTGCAAGCTGGAGAATCAGAAAAATCCAATGGTGTAAGACCCAACTGAGCTCAGATAACCAATATGCCACCTCAAAATAATTCATTCTTTCTTGCTACAGTAAGACTTCCAGTGGATTAGATGAGATCCATACACACTGGGGAAAGAAATGGCTTTACTCTGTCTACCAATTCAATGTTGATCTCTCTCACAAATACCATCACAAATACACCCAGGATAATGTTTAACAAATTACTTGACAACACTGTGATGCTGGCCATTCGACACATTAGATTTTCCATCACAGTGGGAATTTTTTTTGGTGATGTTTTGAGGAAGGAAGACTGTTTTCTCTCTGCCTAGTTCCTATTTGTAAGCTTTTACCTCCAGAGGATTTAAAATTAGCATCATTAGAATTAGAGACCTACTCCATGGCCGTGACTACTTTGGGGGACTCCAGGTTTTAAGCTGACTTTGCATCAGTCCTGTGGTATGTTGAAAAGTTTTGCCACTTCATTGAATCCAAAGGTTTTGGTTCTCTTTCTATTGTTGTGCAATAGGTTGATGGTAGTGTCCAGTGGGTGGAAGAAGATGAATGTGAAGTATTATTGGCCCCTTGCCTGTGACAAGAAATGCCATACATGTCTTTTCCCTACATCCCTTAGAACTATAAACAAATATAAAAATGTATTTTATGTTGGGAGCTGTGAATGAACTGTGGTCTTGTCTGAGTCATCTCTAGGCGGAGGTGTGTCCAGCAGAGAACTCTTGGAGTCGGTCATCTCACCAATCAGAGACAGTTTTGTCCTGCTCAAACAGAATTCTGTGATACAGTGGAATTTATTGATTCAGACAGCCCTACGTTCAAATGCAGCTCTCCAGAGGTGGAAAGAGATACCAGTGTGCCCAAGTAGCCATGAGGGGACAGCTGCTTGGAGGAGGAAGAATCACTGCACCAGTGTAAGTCTCCAATCAGGCTATTTTCCACACAACCTCTTGGTTCTTGCTTATCTTAAAAAACTTTTTCTCACAAAAAAAAATCCCTTTAAGGTGCTCCCCTATAAATAAAGCACGTGGAGCCTCAGTTGTTGTTAGAGATCTGACCCATCAGGTCCAATCCACCCACCAAGCCCCTGCTGTTGAAATTATTTTCCTGTGTTTTTTGTCTTTTATTTCTTATTATTTTAGACTTTTAATTTCTCAGCTGGCTCACACCTCTATGAGGTTATCTGATTCCCTCCTTGCACAGGATACATAACACTTTTAGCCATTACCATTTCAAGTATAGTTATCTCAAAAGAATAATTCATCATGATAATATTGAGCTTATCCCAGGAAAACATGGTTCACTTAACATTTAAAAATAATCATTTTTCTTCATCCTCTGAACAGATTGAAGTGAAAAGCCATAGTATCTTTATAATGCATGGCTCATAAGTTAATAGAAATATTTCCCACCTGGTAAAGAGTTTATATTAAAAATTTTAGGTGAGCTCATAGTTATTTATTAAAGACCTTCCCCCTAAGTTTGTGAACAAATCAATGTTCATTTTCATCAGTTTTATTCAGTGTTGTGCTGGAGATGCAATCCAGTATTATAAGGCAAGAAAAATAAAAAGCTTACAAATTACAAAATTTAACTATTATAAATCATAGAAAATATAATTGTATGCACAGAAAGTCTGAAGTGACAATAAGAATGCATAAGAATTAAAAAAATTTTATTAATGTTTCATAGTCACAGAATACTAGATAAAATAATTCTATTCCTAATGTATCAGAAATTAGAGTTTAAAATAGCAATAAAGCAAAGCTTGATGTTAAATTTAGTATTTTGTATATTGAAACTTTTTACAAGGTTAAAGAGGACTTCTATAAATAGAAAGATATACCATGTCCATGTATAAGAAAATTCAATATTGTGATAATGTCAACTTTCTCAAAAATGAACAATAAGGCCTGGAAAATTCTCAGCACAAATCATCCTGTCCATGTCTGTCCCTCTACCCTACACTAAGAGACTTTACTAAATTTTAGCATATTTCTTGGACTTTGGGAGTTATGTTAAGGAAATCTGGTCCTAGGCAAACATGATGAAGATTTGTACCTATTTCCTCTCCTATTAGGTACAGGGTATCTGGTCTAATTCCTAGGTCCTTGATCCATTTTGAGTTGAGTTTTGTACAGGGTGAGAGATGGGGATTTAGTTTCATTTTGCTACATATGGATTTCCAGTTTTCCCACCACCATTTGTTGAAGAGGCTCTCTTTTTTCCATTGTATGTTTTTGGCTCCTTTGTCAAGTATAAGATACTTGTATTTATGTGGGTTTGTCTCTGTGTTCTCTATTCTGTACCATTGATCTACCTGTCTATTTTGGTGTCAATGCCATGCTGCTTTTGTTACTATTGCTCTGTAATAGAGTTGAAGGTCCAGTATTGTGATACCCCTTGCTTTGCTCTTCTTTCTAAGAATTGCTTTAGCTATTCTGGGTCTCTTATTCTTCCAAATGAATTTCATGATTGCTTGCTCTATTTCTATGAGATCCGTAATTGGGATTTTAATTGGAATTGCATTGAATTTGTATAGTGCTTTTGGTAGTAGGGCCATTTTGACAATATTAATTCTGCCTATCCAAGAAGATTCTACTGACCAAGGTTTATTACTTTAGGATGACAGGAGTGCCACTTAAAATGCATCCCTGGAAAGTTTCACTTAACAAATAATCTGCTCATTCCTCTAGACAAAACCTGAATAAAGACCCCTGACCTGTTTCATTTTAGAACATGTACTTTAGAAAACTTACAATTTTAGTCCTTTCTCCACCCCTTTGATATATAAATTTTCTATAATTGAGAAATATCTCTTCAAGAATCTGGGTGTCGTCTCATTGGAATACAAGTATTTAGTGCAATAGATCCCATTACCCTGGTTCCTGGGTAGGGTAGAAGCCTAACTTTGGTGAGAATTTTATTGCAATTTTAAAATTTCTGTCATAACGATTTGTTTCTTTTCTCACAAGGAGGAAGCACACAATAGCAAAACAATAACCTAATCAAATTGACAAATCTGCTCCCCCTTAAGGTCCTCCACTGTTTTACCTTTAGTATATCTGAAAATTTTAAAAGCCTATATTTTCAATGATTTGAGCACAATTTACAGTGAAGTCTCTCTCCATATGACAGTTGTCTAAGCAAAATCCATAGCTGTTTTTAAAAACATGCCCTGTGAATAATTTCTCTTTAAATTAAAGTTGTATATATTTCTTCATATATTCAATTAAATCCTAATTAAAATATTAGTAGGCCTCTCTGTATTAATTGAAAGTCTTAATCTAAAGTATTCAGAAAAGTAAAAAGGGTCTTAACACCAAAAATTTAAAAAGTAGGAAAAAAGGAGGAATTAAACTATTTCACTTCAAAACTCACCACAGTGCTTTAGTAATCAAAACATTGTAACATTGAGAATATCACTTCTCCCTTTCCCTTTCTGTAAACTCTTTCCCACCGTATATTCCCAGGCTACTGATATGTAAGGTAGCTTTGATCTTTTTTTCTTTTCCCCAGCTCCTGGACTCTTTGATTATCAACCTTGCAAAAACTAATCTTGCCTTCTATGTTCACCAAGCAGCAAGCACTTGCTCAGCATCTTTGAAATGAACTGATATCACAAAATAATAAGAAATTAAAAAAAAACAATTAAAATACAAAACAAAGTTAAACAGTGATTTTCATCAGCAAATTAAGATTTGACATTACTAATCAGAGAACTGCATATTAACACTATGTTGAGATACTGCTACATATACATTTGAATGTCTTAGAAAAAGTGACAATTCAATGATTTGTGAGAACTTTTAATAAATGGAATGTATATGTGTGACTTCTCACCTTTTCCTAATATAGTAGAGAATAGAGCTGAGCAAACTGTGGTGGCATTCCTATGAATCCCACTCACAAGTCTTTTGTACTCATGAGTTCATCTAATCCTAATTATTTCCTAAAGGATCCACCTCCTATCAATATCATGTTGTGGGGCAAGTTTTCAACATATTGATTTAGGAGAGAGGTGTCACAAGCAGTCTTTCCATAACACTGTAGGAAGCTGCTCATTAAATAAGATAGTATTATATCCATATTTTATTTACCAGTGAAAAAATAAAAGTAATCAACATTCATTTGCTCTTTTTTGTTTACTTTAGAGAATAGGATTAGCTACTGGTTAGTCAGTTTTTTTGTCAATGTAATCAAAATACTGGATATAAACAACTTAGAGGAGAAAAAAGGTTACTTTTTTCTCACTGTTTCAGAGGTCTAAGTCGATGGTCAGCTGACTCTATTGCTCAGGGTCTAAGTGAGGCAGAACATCATGCCTGAAAGGCATGGTAGAGGTAAGCTTCTCAGCTTATGGTAACTGAGAAGCAGAGAGGAAAATATGTCAGAGAAAAGATAAACCCTTCCAGGGCATGTCCGTAGTGATCTACTTCCTTGCACTGGGTCTCAACTCCAATAATCCATTCACATGTAAATGGATTAATCCATTAAGTGAATTGATCCACAATGAAGTCAGAGCTGTCATGATCGAATCATTCCCTAAAAGCCCCACCTTTGAATGTTACTGCCTTTAAGATCATGTTTTCAGTATGAGAATTTGGGGAGCATTCTACATCTAAACCACAACTGTTACATTCTCAAACTTGTGAGAAGCTTAGACTGAGTGGGGAATAAGAAAGAAACAGACAAACAAATAAAAAAAAACCATATATGTGAACAGGGGACAAATTTTAATTTCAGTGTTACTTGCTTAAAAAGATTTGTCCTAGTTGGTATATAGGATGCCAGGGATAATTTCCTACCACTTTATTTTTCTATTATAAAATTAGCAACAATTTATAATGGTCATTGGCCTATTGTCTCCAAAGGAAGTTTTATAAGATTTATGAAGATTCAAATTCTTTTTAACTTTTTAGCTGTTAGTAATTCTCAGTCATTTAGAGCTTAAATGCATGTTGGATGCAAGAATCATTGACAAACCCTGCCCCACAAAAATGAAGAAAGGGAAAAAGAATGGATAGTAGTCTTTTTTTTTTTTAAATACTTAGATGGCACATAGAGAAGCACTACATGATATAAGAGGAAGACATGATATTGGTGCACTTCTTTAAGCAAGATAAATTGATGAAACGCAACCACAGGATAAAAATAATATATTTTCCACTGTGACTATAATTTAATTTTACTAACATCCAAGGTACAGTAGCCAATATTCAAAAGCAAACTAAAACTGTTAATTCCACCCTTTTGTCCTTGCTTCTCTTACAATCTGATAATATCTAGCCAGACGCTTTTTGACATTTCCGCTTACAACTTTAATAATATCTCAAGTTTAGCAGTAAAGAAAATGAATTTTCTATCTATTCCAATGTCCTCCTACATTTTCCTTTTCCATTCTTTATTATTGAAAAATTCATCTTTCAATTTTTCAGAATCCAGATCCACAACGTATTCTGTCTCCTTTTTTCACACATCTCACATCCAACCTTTTTGCAAAGTTTCTTGGGGATCTATCTTTAAAAAGTATTCAGAGCCCAACTCATTTCCACCTTCTCAATCACTGTCTTCTCCAAGCATGATAATCTCTCAACTGGATTATTTTAATAGTGTCCTGGATGTGTTTTCTTCTTCTTCTTTTACCTCTGTCCTGAGAAAGCTGACTTTCTAGCAAGCAATTAGAACAAATTTACTCTGGTTCTGTTGTCATTTCTTGAACATAGTAAGCTTAATTTATGTTAAGGCTCAGATTTGGAATGGCACTCAAAGGCTCAAGTTTTGAAGGTTTGTTCCCCAGTGCATCAAGGTACAGAAGTGGAGCTTTTCTGAAGCAGTTAGGTCCTGAAGATGCTGACATCATCAGTGGATTAATCCACTTATAGCTGTATGGACTAATGAGAGGTGGTTGAAACTGTAGGTGGTGGGGCATGGTTGGGAGGCAATATGTTACTTGGGACTTGCTCTGGATGGTTATTTCTTATTCT
This sequence comes from Glaucomys volans, assembly GCA_020662805.1. NCBI lineage: Eukaryota > Metazoa > Chordata > Mammalia > Rodentia > Sciuridae > Glaucomys > Glaucomys volans. The sequence continues at coordinate 50,567 of JAJEJO010053288.1, read as the reverse complement.
TGGTCCCATTTTCCTTCTCTCTTTCTTTCTCTTTTTTCTGGCTTCCATGAGCTGAGTAGCTTTCTTCTATCACCCCCTTTCCTCCTAATGTTCTGCTCAGTTCCAAAGCAATAGAGTCAGCTAACCATGAACTGAAATTCCTGAAACTATGAGCCCAAATCAATCTTTCCTCATCAAATTTTTTTTTCCAGTTATTTGTCAAAGTGACAAAAAGCTGATTAATGAATTTTATCATGGGATTTTATCATTTCCTCTGGAAACCTTTTCTTATATTTCTGCTTGATTAAATTTGCCTCCTGAGCTCCCTGCTTGAGTGACATCTAGTCATTGATGCTTTTTTGATGACCCTTTGTAAAATAATCTCTTATCCCAGATATTCTCTATTAATATTGTTCTTCTGTATTCTTATTTTTAGATATTTTAAGATGTATTGCATGTAATACTACAATATAATATTAAGGATGAAGAATGTGTTTGCCTACTACTAAAAGCAGAATACAGAAAAATGTAGGTTCATATAGTTAGTGTTTTATAAAGAGTGACAGTTTCCAAACACCATGCAAACCATGTGCCTATGATATCTGTTAAACTAATTGTGTGTCCCTAAAGTTTATTATGAAATCTACTTCAAATTCCTAGCTTTCAAAGAAGAAAATAGGAAGAAAAGGTACTGGTTATTTGTTTAATCTCTGCTATTTTATTATTTTGGTTTCTTCTTTCTCTGTCTCCTTTCTAGTAATGCTGTCAATCCCAGGACAATTTAAATATATTTGCTGTTTAACCATGTTTGTAGTATAACTGTATTACATTATATTTAAAAATAATAACATCCTATAAACTTACTGGATAACACTGTTTAGCTATGCATACTTGTTTCTTTATTCCTGTACTTAAGTTATAATGCTTATTCAAGGTAAATCTAAAAGCAATGATTGTAATGGCTAATTTGAATTGTCAACTTGATTATATTAAGAGATGCCAATGATTAAGAGATTTCTGAGTGTATCAATGAGGTTATGTCTAGGAATGACTGGAATGTGGGATAGGAACTGGAACTCTCCCTAAGTGTGTGCAGCACTGCCCAATAGAAGGAATAAAATTTGGAAGAACAAAGAAGTAGATGGAGATAAAAGCTCAAGTCTTCTCAACCGGGTTCTTGATTGTTGCTTGGATCACTTGAGGATATTGGACTCTTGCTTCTTCACTCTTCCAAAGCATACTCTGCCAGTGATTCTCCAGGTAGTTTCCAGAAGCCTTGGTCTAGGGTAGCACTGTTGATCCTTCTTGTTCTGGGCCTTCTGTGTCTTGGACTGCCCAGCTGCTGGTTCTTCCAGCTCTCCAGTTGCAGGTGACCATTTTGAGCTATCTAGCTTCTGGTCGTGTAAGCCAACCTAATAAATTCCCTTTTATAATCATACTTCCTGTTGATTCTGTTCTTCCAGAGAACCCTAATACAATGATATTAAAATAGCCATTGGAATTTCATAATATAACAAACTGGCAATGGAAAGAGCAAAATTTTGTTGTCTCATTATTCCTTCCTTTGTTTATCAAAGATTTGTACACTCCTGTGATTCAGGCCTTATGTCAGATACTGAGACTTGTTTCCTTCATAAAAGATATAGTTTTCTAAGGATTATAGTTATTAGGTCAATAATAACAAAAATGTTTAAAAAGTCCTGAAGAAGAGTGCAGAGGATCTTATAGAAATATATTAGCGATGTACAATATCACAGAATGTAAAACTGCACAAGATAAGTTTGTCAAAATCACACATTTGAATTGTGATTGGTACATGACAAAGTTAAAGAGGTTAAAATTATGCTTCCAAAATAGAGTAATTGCTGTGTAACTTGTGATCAAGAAATCAATCAATGAATCAATCAAAATGGCAATACTGTCAAATTATGTAAAGTAGCTGTTTCTGAGATTTATATATTTTATGCATAATCGTAGGAAGCACAACTCATAGTCAATTATGTTAGCATATTTTTCCCACTAGAAAATATAGTATGAAAGTGTTTTGAAAGTTCAATATCAAGTAGATAGTTTGTCGGGTGTTTTTACACAGCACAGAATAAATCTTATCTTCACCAGACAAGAATAAATGTGCTAGTTCTTTTGTATTTTGACTTTTAAGTTTCAGCCAGAAGTGCCACTGAAATCAGCTTCTGACTAGAGGAGATAAAATAAACTCTCCAAAGAGCTGAGACTGTCAAAGTCTATGAAAAAAACATCTCTCTTGGATGCTCAAATAATAGATGCTGAATACATAAGTAAAATTCAAGAGAAGCTTCACTTCTTCTCACATTTAAATTAAGTTTTCTTGTTCAAGCCAATGCTGGATTTCACTGTCTTTACTTACACACCCTGGATAGAAAAATGCATTTGGATCTATAAATATTAGAGTTTTTATTGATGTGACACTGAATTTCTTTTCACCATAATGAGGCAGATTCTGGTAAAAAAGAGATGAATGAAGAATACTCAGAACTTGGTTGCTATGGAAACCAGCTGTGTCTTTTCCTCATGATTAGACAGTGAAGTAACTGTTTTTCATTTTTTTTTTTTAACACAGAGGAATATATCTTGATGTTTTGTAACTTCCAAGCTAACAATCTACCTTGTTTCCATTTTGCACAGAAAGTCTGTTTGCTTTGTCCCTGGAGTCTCTAAATTAGTGTCAGATACATATTAAATAAACTTGAAACTCTCTTGTTAGTGGGTTGTATGAAAAAGAAAAACTCTGGGATTGTACTTGACCAAAAAATTGAATCAATTAACTATTTGTTTTAAGGGAGAGATGATGTGAAATATTTTGTCCTCAAGAAAATAGTTTCTATTAAATTGGATTAGTGTGTGTCTATATGTGGACTGGCACTTAGATGTATACAGTGCATAATAAGGTGAATTTCAAGATATAGGCACTTTTACAAAGATTACACTGACAATAAATAATCTAAATGATCCAAAACAGCAATATAAATCAAACCAAGATAAACCCCTGCTGTTAAGGCACTATTATCTGAGCATAGTAAAAGACTTCCCTACACATAGTTTAATCTGTTCTTTTGTTTGTTTGTTTGTTTGTATAGATGCTAATAATGCAAAATAATTTGTGCCAATTAAGTTGTTTTTATGTATCAGAAAACATTTTCTATTTAGCCATTGAAATATGGAACTTCAATGGTTCAGACTCTTGGGGACTGAAGATCTGATCGACAATATCAGAAGTGCTTTATTTTTCTTTTAAACTTTTCTTTTGAGTTTTGGCACACAAAATGGCAATTCACTTTCTAGTTTCAGTATTTTTCCCTACTTTGTCACATATCTTTAGATCTATATGAAAGCATGTACTATAAAAACCAGTTTGGCTATAGATTTCCATTTGATTCTGGACCTGTTTAAAATAATTGCAAGGAATTAAAGCTAAACTTGCTTCTAGTTAGTATATTCGCTATTCACTGCCAAGAGGAGTAATGTGAACTAATTACAATAAGGTTAAATAGAGTCAAAGTAGAAAAAAAATATAAAGTTGTCATTCATTTCTTTTATTCTTATTTCATATTACATTTTTTCATGTTAATTCTTGTGTATGAAAAAGAGTATATAATATGAGATAACATTAAGAAATTCTCTTTCTCACCCTGCTCAATCTATTCTCTTTTTTTGTGATTTATTGCACACAAATGGGGTACAACTTTTCATTTGTCTGATTGTACATGATGTAGAGTCACACTGTATAATCATACATGTGCATAGGGTAATTATGTTTGTCTCATTCCATTATGTTTTCTCCCCCACCATCCCCTCTCCACCCCTACTCCACCCCACATTTCCCTCTACACAATCTTGTTTCAAGAGAAAAGAATCTTGGTTTCTATTTCAGTTCAAATGCTAGTTCTAGTTGTTCTGAATCTGAATCTTACTGCATTTTCCATCTTGAGTCAGAGAGGTCGTTCAAAGAGCTGTGTATAACAATAAAGGAAATCATATTTCTCTTGGTCCTTATTCTACTGATAGAACTAATATCCCATTCTGGAAACTTAATTTTCATTCAAAATTCACTACTCACCTACAATCCATGACTCCATTGTTTTATTCAAGCATGGTTTTCCTTTGTCCATTTTTATGATGATGGTCAGAGATTGAAAACTCATTCTTTTTCTCTTCTAGATTATTACAATAGTCACCTGTTTTCCATCTTGCTGGTCTGACACATTTTTACATTTTATCTAGGCACTGCTAGGGTCATTTGTTTGAAGCAAAAATTTTGCCTGTCCCAACCTGATTAAAACATTTTACTTTCTCCTCCAAACTATTGTTCAGTCTTCAATACTAGTATTTGATAAAAAAAAAATGGTCTTTGTTCAAGTGAACATAAATGTATTGGCATGAACATATTAAGCATTGTTTTTCTTTTACAGAATTTTTTTGCAACTTTAATATCTCAATATATCTTGGATATCACCAAGGGAAGCAGGTCTTTTATTCCCTTCATCTTCACACAGATGTTTGTGTGTGTGTCCAATTGATTTAACAAGACATTTCTGCATGGCTGAATTTGAAAAGAAAAATAATCTAACAAATAATGCTGCATTTCCTGAACTTGACCCCTCTCTATCACCACTGCTACTCACCTGTCCAGCTTTATTTTTCCTAACTTCTTACTTTATGTTCTTGCTACTCAAAGTTTTAGTTTATGTTACAAGTTTAATTTTACTTACAAAGCTAATTAATAATTATATAACAATGCTTTTTGTAAACAAAAATATAGAAGAAAGAATTCTGAATGTTTTCACCACAAATAAATTATAAATATTAGAGAAAGTGGTTATGTTTGGACTGGGTTGAGTATTACACAATACATGCATATGTCAAAGCATCATTTAGCACCTCATTAATATGTATATTGCTTATGTTTATGCATCAAATAATTAAAAATTAGACTTTTTAATTTCACACAAAATTATATCCTGCATAGAATGTTTATTTGCTGTGATAAAATATTATAAAAATGAATAAATAAATTCCACACATTTCCACCCTTCCTTGAATACATAATTCTTTTAAATAATACTCTGCAGAACTTTATGTAAAGGAGTAGCTCTGTTCTTTTAAGCCAGAATCCAGGCTGGTCTTAAATTGCTTTCTGTGTCCAATATTTTGGTCAAAAGAACATGTGGAAATGGCACCACAACAATGACAAGCCTAGGGTTGAGTAGGCTTTGATTGTTTTATCCTTCTTACTTCTTGGCCAAGTTTCCACGTGAAAAAGCTTGAGTTATTTCCCCATTAATGACAGATACGTGGCTGAATATTTCCACACTGTTGCCTTGCCTGAATCAAAACCCATTCAAATAGCAAAACCAGAGCATGAGGAAATTAAGTCAAATGCAACTTGTCATATATTAATGAATTTAATTTAATGAATTTAATAATATGAAATACACAATTTTAGGTTAGTCTGATGTTTTGTTACAAAGAAATAGCTATATTTTCATGTATTTTCATGTACTTTTATGTATTACCACATTCCTTTCATGATTTTTATTCAACTACTGCTTGCTAAGGTTCAATCCAAGAACATACTTACTAGAAAATTCTTCTGTGGCCACTCATTTCTTGGCTCACTGTATTCATGCATATTATTATACAGAGGTACCATTTAGAAATAAAATTATGTTTATGCCCATGTTCCACTAAACCATGTTTTGTAAGGGCATACTCTATTATTATCATTAGTCATTATTTCAACAGATTTCCTGGTTCATAATAGGATTTTAATTTCGCTGACTAATCTTAACTGAAATGAGCTATCCATTTTTCCTTGAGTTTTATTATAGAAAGCAAATATGGAAGAGTTATTATTTATTTTCTCAGGTTAAGTTTTATTCATTCACACTTCCTGCCAGCCAGAGTTCCTAATGAATATTCTCTATGAATCTATTATTCATTGTGTTAAATAAAAAATAAGTCATAAAGTAAAATTTTACATCTGAAACTACCCTTAGAGATCAAATATCTCTAAAAAGACCACTTCCCACAACCTAGAAGTAGATGTTATCTCTACAGAGAAAAAGTAAGACCATAAAAGAATGTATTTTCAAACATACTCCCATGAAACCTACCATTGTTTGAATATTTGTTAATCTTCTTTTAGTCATAACACAAAATGGAACAGTCTCCCTTCTCTTCCTCCATTTGAGTTGAATTCCTCTTCAGATATGCTTCATCTTATTACTTTTGCCTTCTTTGAGGTCTCCTCTTTGTGGTACTTTTGCTTTATTAATTGTATTCATGATGCATCCCTCTCCTCTCAAACAATATGAATTTTCTTGCCCTAATGCTTTTTAATACTGGTTGTCCTATTTCTCATAAAAAGGTACCATTTCTCATTGGTACCATTCATTAATACTGGTCAAAGTTTATTATTATGTTTGTTTGATAATGACCCAAATTCAAGTATCACTCATAGTGCACAAAAAATTGTGAATAGTAGTTTGTTTCCTGATTATGTAAAATTGTTTGGATTTTATGGCATAAATCTAAACAGCACATCTTCTAGCTGTGTCCTTTCTGGAAATCTTTTGCCCAAGATCACTGTATTTCCAAAGTGTGGGAAAATGATTGAGTTGTGAGAACCCTACCCCAATCTGTTAATCAACTGATTGAATTAATTGAGTGGTAATTAAAGGCAGGTTGGGTGCAGCTGGAGAAGGTGGGACACTGCTGGTGTGGTTTTAAGGTATATATTTTTATCTGGCAAGTGGAGTCTCTCTCTGCTTTCTGATCATCATGTGAGCTGCTTCCCTTCCACCACAATCTTCACCATGATGTTCTGCCTCACTTGAACCCTGTGGAATGGAACTGGCTGTCTATGGACTGAGACCTCAGAAACCGTGGGCCCCAAAATAAACTGTTCCTTATCTACAGCTGTGCTGCTGGTTGGGTCTTTTAGTCAACAGCAGTAAAAATTAAAAAAGAAAAAAAAACTAACTAAAACAGACCACAGAAAATAACATTGTTGCAGCTTTGATAAACTAAAGCTTAAGTTCAAGGGTCAGAGGTAGATTAACTGGTAGTCCAGAATCGAGGACTTTTCCTTATCTGACTTGAATAAAAGTCACTCTCAGTGTGTCAGCCCTGGTGAGGAAATCCAGTCACATGTGACCTCCTGGAAGAAAGACCTTGCATTCACACTGATCACATTGGCCAGGAAGAATGAACCATTCACCAAGCTACCCTCTGGAACCAACCTGGCCACATAGCCCAAGGACAACCTTGTAGGCATGAGGCTCAGAACTCCATGGGCTATTCAGTCAACCATATATTCACGAGAACTGTGGGAACTGGGAAGATGGTCAGAGAGTATCCCATTTGGGGCCCAGAGTACAAAGAAACTGAGTCCTGCTCCTTGTTTTTATTGAAAATATAGTATTGGTACATATTTAAAGATAAGTAATACACCTAAGCAATTATAATTCCATCCTCTGAAATCATCCATCAAAGCTAGAACTTTCTTGATTTTTCTTAAACATGGGATTTATAAAAGATCATCATTTGGCTCCAGTGTTTTCTATTGTTTTCAACTGGAATATCCTCATTGTTTCTGGTTTATGAGCATGATACATCAAAATCCTATCTTCTTCTACGTGATATCTCCCTAAGGTCAGCCTTCTGTGTGGAATAATGTCACCCACCTAAAGTAGCCCCTAAGCAGAAGGATGTTGTGATCTACGTGGTCAAAGACACCACAACTCCTCTAGGGAAGTGAGGAACAAAGAGGTTCATTATGTGTTTTGAAGCCACATTTGTCATCTAAATACTTTTGCTGGGACAGTAAAATCCTTGACCAAGTCAATGATTCTTAGGCTCCAACAGGACAAATTGTAAATCTCACTGTGTACTCCATTTTGGTGGTTTTTCTTCAGTGTAATCTAGAATACTGTGTGCCAACTCCCTGAAGATCTCTGAGAGCCCTCAATCTTACAACTGCCTTTGTATTTGCTGTCTATAGTTACTGCTCACTGGCATCTGAAAACCATGCTGCTCTATTAGTTAAGCTAATGCAAATTCCTAATTCTTTGTTCAGGAGCCAGACCTAACCCAAGGAGTTTTTCTTAAACCTTTGTGTCATCTGTATGTTTGGGTAGTGTTTGCTAGTTATTGTAGTTAGGTACTGACTATACAGAGCATATGTTCTGGCAAATTTTACTGCAGGAGACTTGATTAAACATACTTTTTTATTTTAAAGATGCTCGCTGTGGATTTTTATTTATTTACTTGTTTATTTAAATCTATGCTTAATCTCAAAATTAACCAACATAAATGTCCCATTACTCTTCTCCCTAAGTGAAAATCATTTCTCAACTTCCTACTAGCAGCCAGTACAAAAATGTAGAATTCCATTTTGCTTTGAAAATATTTCGTCTTTCCTAGAAGTGAGATCATGGTTTTAGGAAATGTGTGCCCCCAGAAGTTCATGCTTGTTATTGCCTCCTATAAAGTGTATCCACCTTTGTACACAGGATTTTTGAAGGGCTAAGATGCTTTGATTCTGTTTGCTGTCTCAACCACACACTCCATGTTCAAATCTTTCCTTGATTTAATATCACTGTCTTCTGAATTTTTTTCCTTGATTAAGAATGTTGAAATTCATTTGCTACACACATAGAAATAAAGTTAAACTGATCTTTTCTTGTCTTTTTTTTTTTTTTTTTTTTTTAACAGGGGGTTTAATTTGGGGCACTCGGCCACTGAGTCACATCCCCAGCCTTATTTTGTATTTTTTTTAGAGACAGGGATTCACTGAGTTGCTTAGGGCCTCGCTAAATTGCTGAGGCTGGCTTTGAACTTGCGATCCTCTTGCCTCAGCCTCCCGAGTTGCTGGGATTACAGGCGTGTGCCACTGCGCCTGGCTTAAACAGATCTTTTCTGAGATTGAGAAAGCAATTTAAGATCTTGGCAGAGGTCATTAAAATTATCCTACGTCTTCTTGATAGTGTAAAGGGGTATTTGAAAAATTAAACTATTGATATCTTTAAAATCAATAATATTTCTATATGATATTTGTCATGAAAGAAATATCTTTGATTAATAATAATCAGTAATCAAGTTTGAATAAAATCCCCAGACCCCAGACTAAATCTGTTTCAGTTTGATGCCTAAAATATAACCATTTTCAAATAGCTGTCGTTTTTGTAAGATTTGTGTACATATTTCCAAGTAATAGGCATGCATTTCAATTTTCAGTTTTAGATATTATGTACTGATTTATCTCTTTGAAAGAAGAACATCTTGTTCTCTTCCTTTATTCTCTCTCCTAAAAGCATGTGTACACACAGTTAGAAATTGTCATGGGTTTGTTCTTTTATTAAATCAAAATTTTGTCTACTTGTCATAAATTCAAAGAAAATATACCTGAGTTTATACTATAATACGATTGTATTTACTGTCAGAATTTTGGGGTTTCCCTGGAATTAGTCATGCCTTTCATTACAAAATGACTAATTTTCTCTATACCTCTCCTCATGTAAATATAAGTTCACCCTTATATTCTCTAAAAAATTTAAAATATTATTGCAAAATAGTAAAACTCTTGATATTTGATTAGCTTCTTTGGGGTATCCAGTTTTAGATACAGTTCCTGTTTCAGTTTGGGCTTGTGGTCCCCAAAAGCAGATGCACATGGTCACTTTGGGTATTCCCAAATCTGATTCTAGAAATTCCCATCCAACTCTCCTCTTTATGTCTTGATACTGTGCCTTCCTGGCTCACTATATTACTTTTGTGGAATTCGTTTCCCGTGACGATGTAAAAATTTTTATTATGAATTCTTTCATATATTCCTCTCTCGTTGAAGGTCCTTCCTTCCATTTTCTTTTAACTCCTAAGTGGATATTGACATTTTAAGCCCTATTGTATCATTTCTCTTATTTTTTTTTCTCTTCCAGTGAAATGCCTACGTAGCAAAATTCCTTACTCTAGGTATACCTCTGTCTTCTACACTCTCTATTGAATATTACATCATCATTCCTGTCTTCTAATTTCTTTTTATTTCTTATTTATTTATTTATTTATTTATTTATTTTTGTATGAGGGATTGAATCCAGGGCACTTAACCACTGAGCCACACACTTTCTTATGTTTTTTTTTTTTTTTTTTTAGAGACAGGGTCTCCCTGCATTGCAAGGGCTTCGCTAAGTTGCTGAGGCTCACTTTGAACTTGGAATCTGCCTGCCTCAGCCTCCCAAAATACTGGGATTACAGGTATACACCACCTTGTCTGGTTTTTCTAATTTCTAAATCATTTTATTTCTCCCCACTCCTATTCTAAGGATAAAACCTCTTTGATTTTTGTAGATTCAATGACTCTCCTTTTTCTTTCTTTTTTTTTGATGTTATCAATATTTTTAAATGATTTTGGTAAGTAGGGATAGGATTGAACGCTTGCGTTCATAACTCATGACTGTCTACTATTGAGCTGTTGTAAGTGGGTCAGTGAAAACCCAAAGATTCCACTGCAGTAGTTAGGTAGGCAGGAAATATCAGTAACTCTGAGACTTTTTGGTTGGTCAATTTTTCACACAATGCAACAGGAAATATAATTACGAACTACTAGCATTCTACAATAATTGCAAGAGATTATAGGGTGTTAAAATTTATTACACCTACTTTAATATATTTTCTCAGGTTTTAGTAATGGTACCTATTCTCTGTCCATTAATATTTTGCTTCAGAGGTTAGACAATATCAGTTTTGATCTCTATAGGTTTTGAATCGGAATGCGTTCAAAGTTGGAAACGTACTAGAAGATTTGAAACATATTTCTAGCCACCAAGATGCTGAGTTCCCTCATTTGCTATTTTCTCACCTTCTTTTCTTTATAACTTCCTCAGTATCTTCCCATGCAAGCTTAATTTACAGCTTTCTGCAGACTGCTCTGTTGTTGCTTGACGTCAGTATTTCAGTCACCAAAATTTTAATGGCATTTCTTATAAAATGCATTTTCTGTTGCTATTCTCTTTTACTTGGTGGAATCTCACTGTTGTCGGGGGATGGGTGGGGGTGAATCACTTTGGTGACATTGTAGTGGAAACTGGAGAAAGAATGGAGTTAAAAGCATGTGTTCACATTTAACTCTAAGACCTTCATTTTATACTGAGAAAATTAAGTTTCAGACATACAACCGACTTATGCAAATTCTTATAAACTTGAGTTAAAAATCCAAACTTATGTTTTATTTACTTTGTGTTCTTTCAAATAAATCATTTAGAAAATGATTTATTTTCTAGATTTATGCAAATTCTGACGATTCACAGTGCATGAGTGATATGGCAAATACCTCTCAGTATCCTTTTCATGCAAACTTCATTTGAAAAGCCTGAGTAGAATCACTATTACCTAAGGAGTTCCACTAAGCTACATGTTTGCATTCTTTTTCAATTATATATCCTAAATTTGTACAAAATGTCAGTGTGAGAATCCTGAGAACAACCAAAGAATCGTAAAGTCAGGCTGAAACCACTAAGTCCATCCTAACTTTATAAGGTTATTTCTTTCTTCATTGCCCTGATTCACATCTACTTCAGGGCAATTATGGAAATTGTGGTGCAGTCAAATTCAGTGTCAGGAGTCAGAGTTCTGGGATGGAACTTGGGGTGAGAAATGCCACTAAAGAGGAAATTGTTGTAAACTGAATTCCTTCAGGATAGATGAATATTGATGCTCCATGTTCTGGATTAATTTAGTCTCCACTTGCTATAGTTAAGAAAAAGAATCTCATGTTTTTAACAAATTTATTTGCTACTTACATGCACATTATTTAAAAGAATGCTTCAAAAGTTTATTTTGTATAATACTCTATGATTTTGTCTTGTTTTAACATGTTAGTTTGGTGTTCAGAATTAAAGGAACTGATATGTATAGATCAAGAAGTTTTGAAAGTATCATTTAAAAATAGGTGATTTTAGCACTTAATGTATGTAAGAATATTTATAACAACACATGTAATATGTGATTGACTTTTGAAATTAAAATTAATCACAAAAATAAAGCAAAATGGTGGTGAACATGAACAGGTTTTATTTTAATGATCAGAAAACAGAGCAGTCTTGTTTCCTTCTATCTCTGGTTGAGTTTCCTTAGGAGCTAAACCTGAGATAAAGATTTTTGTTCAAGTGTCTTGCTGATGGAAACCTCTGAGCAGAAGAGCTGTGTTATGGTTTGGATGTGAGATTTCCCCCCAAAACTCACATGTGAGACAATGCAAGGAGGTTCAGAGGAGAAATGATAGGGTTCTAAGAGTCTCACCCCAAGCAGTGATTTAATCCCCTGATAGGGATTAACTGAGTGGTAACTGAAGTGGTGGGTGTGACTGGAGGAGGTGGGAATTAGGACTTAGCTATGGGGTGTTTATTTTTTATATTTCCCCATAGTGGAAACTCTCTTTCAGCTTCCTGTTCATCATTTGAGCTGCTTCCCTCTGCCACATTCTTCTGCCATGATGTTCTGCCTCACCTCAAACCCCAAGGAATGGAGCCAGCCTTCTATGGACTAAGACCTCTGAAACAGTGAGTCCTCAAATAAACTTTTCCTCTGCTACAATCATGCCACTCAGGTCCTTTAGTCACAGCAGCTGCAAAACATCTGACTAAAACAAGCTGCAAGGGATACAGGCTTGGAAGCAAACAAAGGGAACATGAAGCCACAGAATAGTCTCAGGAACCCAGAGGCACTGCCTGACAACCCCACCTAGAGTCAAGGATCTAGTCTTTTGTATCCAAGTACAAAGGAAGTTCTAAGGGTGGGTTGTAGTTTCCGGAGCAAATGAAAATTTTCCTGAGAAGGGAGAAGGTATGAATTGTTACCAGCCATCTTCACAACTGAGAGATGGAAAGCCAAACAGGGTGCCAATAGCATTCATTATATTTGCCATGCAGGAGAAGGGTCACCCTTCTTGGGTTTTAGCATGGATATCATGTGGCTGTTGTGACAGCACCCCCTATTCACTGGCTAAAATAATTATGATTAAGCACACTTTAGATATCAGTTATAGAAATAGACTCTAGATCTAATCAGGTATATAGATACTGTTTACACACATTCTAGAGATAATAGAATCACACATTTCTTTGGTAACTTTTAAATATAATCAGTAAACCAATAGGAGAATTGACAAGAGGTCTTGTTGAAAAACAGAAAGAAAAAATATCCTCTAAGATTATCTCTAAAGAAAAAGTAATCAATTAGTATTACTGTAAATACAAGAGCATTAATACGTGTGGTTTCTTTTGTTCAGGAATCCTTCATTCTAATCACATCTAATTTATCCTCTGCTGAAGACAATGTCTCATAATGGGGGGTGGTTACTTTCTGTTAAAGAAGCTCAAAGCTGAAAAATTTTCTCTGAAAATGACCAAGTCTTAAATTTGCCTGCCACCTGTCCAGTTCTCTCAGAAAACTTCAAGACAACTACGGAGAGGTCAACCCCACACCACCAGCACCTTGTTATAATTGATGAAACTCTTTTTGCCTAGGCAAAAAGAAACTTTCATATATTTGGCAATGCATGAAGAGATGAGGAAAGAGAACTAGAGAAAACATACAGCTTATACTTTTAGAGGAGTTAGCCCATATTGTCTTCAATTGGAATTTAGATTAGTTAACATTTTAGGCAAGTCATCCATCACCAAGACAAAAGTGCATTTGTAGAGACTGAAATGCTGGAAGATGCTTTTTCAATCGGATTATGTTCTGGTTCCATTTAAAAATATTTAAAGATTTACTTTGTAAATTCCATGAAAGTGATGATATGTTCTCCATGTAAAATGTAGAATGCTTCTCTCTTTCTGAAAGGCAAATTGGATACAGGACTGAGCAGTTGCTGAGAGGGCAGAGAAGTTATATAAGAATAAGTATGGGCACTAAACCCTTCCTTGATTTATTTCTGACCTAGAAATTACAAATGCCCTTTGTGTGTGTGTGTGTGTGTAATGCTATTTTCAGTAACTGTATAAAACATTCAAAAGAACTTATTCCCAAAATTGCCAGTAAAATTATTACTGAAATTTCTTTCAATGGTAAATTAGATTGATATTAAAAACAAAGGATAAAAATAAATATTTTGAAACTACAGAAAGTATGCATATATAAAATTTAGATATAAAATAATAATTATAAATATTATGTAATGACAAGCAGCACTCATTTAGGGCTTACTAAACATTCTTATAATTACTTTGAATTTTTGTATCATAATCCAACCCAAGAACCCTAAACAGGAGGTACTATTATTCTTTTTCTATTGCAAATGAGAAAACTGAGACGTCTATACACTAGTAAAGTGTGAAACATATTAAAACCTAGAGAATGGAATGCAGATTCAAAAGCATTTACCCTAAATCTTCACTGTATGTATTTTCATTTTTTAATGACAAAAAGAATTAATTTATTTCCAAACTAAAATTCATTTGAAGTACTTTAAGATTATATTTTCTAACCACAAAATGCTGTTGGGTGAACATTTATTTTTTCTTAAAGTATATGATTTAGTGAGATTTTTCTTGCGCTGAGTAGAAAGATACCTCTATAGGAAAGAATTGGATGGGTTTCCACATAGCCTTAACACAAGAGGAACAGATGACTTGATATTGCTGATAGGAATGAACTCAGAATTGGAATGGTCAAAGTAGGCATAGTCCACATCTTAACCATGTGTTAACTCTGGTTAAACACAGGTAGAAACTTCACATATTATCTATTACATTTGTCAAGTAAGAATAATTTGTCTAGTATATGTTAACACAAACTTCTGTAAGATTCTTTTGCAATAGTCTAATCACGTTAAGTAAAGTTAAAAATAAAAGAGAGATTTAAGTAGTTCCTGAGAAAGAAAAAAGGATCAGGTATCTTTAATTGAGCACTACTTCAATATGAAATTGCATTGTAATGTAACTGCTAAATGTGGCGTGAAACTACACTAGGAAATAGAATTAGGATCACTGCAAGTCATGACCATGTCATGTAGCCTCTGAAATATTGTATATAAACCTTGGAATTTTATTTTACAACTGAACAGAGAGTTATAAACTTTGCTGATGAAAGATCCAGAAATATGCTTCTGGAATAAAACATACATTCAACTGCTCAAGAGTCAAAATATCTTACTAGTTTTAACACGCTTAGTCTTTTAAAGAATGTTTTCATTTATTATCATGCCTAGCCTTTACCTTTATTTCCTAAGGTGGACTTTATTCCCTCATTTCCAAAAATGGACATTTTTTTTTCATTTTACTGAAGATAGAACTGGACTTGAGAGGAGATAGTTTTCACAGAGAATCACTAAAACAAAAATAGTAAAAATGATGGCAACTATAATTCATTTATCACTAAATGCTGTATGAGTCACTCTCTAAGTGCTTGACATATTTTAGCAAATTGCATTCTAACCATAATCCCCAGAGAAAGTCACTAATGAATGGTGGAGTCTGCACACCAAACCATGTGCTTCAATAGTAAAGCTTATGGCCACTTAAGCCAAATTAAAGATGAATACTTAGCTGAGTGAGAAGTAGAGTTCTGAGATTTATTTGCTGTTCAATCTAAGGCATATTGCTTTTTTTTTTTTAATTTGGGCCTTGGTGTTTTTCTCTATAAAGTGGAAATGATGGTGTGTCATAATGTTGTAAAAATTATTGATCTTCTACATGACATGAACATCTTTGCTCTCCTGATAATTCTGCCTATTGCTTTAGGGTGGTGTTTTTTGTCCTGAATGTATATTGTAGCATGTTTAAGTCTTATTCTTATCACACTGTGTTGTTATGATAACTTATTCTTGATGTCTTTTTTTCATAAACCATGGTGATTTTTAATTTCCTTCAGAATGTGAAACAGTTATCAGATCTTCATTCTATTTTGTTCTTCTAAAATTCATCTTTTTACAAACATTGTTTACATATGGTTTTCATATAACATTCAAAGATTTTGAACGAGGCCCACTTTTTCTGTTTCTACTTATTTGATTTAATAGTTCTTTCCTATCTGTTCTGTTCTCTTCCTTTAAAAGGACTTGGGATTCAGTCTAGAATCTTCTCCTTCCTTGATGTTACCTTTCCAATCATATTTTCCTCTCTCAAATTCGTCTATCTAATATTAGCCACAATCCCCATTCCAGACACAAATCTTGAATGTTGCTGTCTCTTGAAAATGAAGTTACTGAAATCCTTCGTTCAGACATTCGCTTCTCAAACAATAATCTCTACTTCTGGTGTGTCAGCATCTTAATCCCTTGACAACTGCAGATTGATACTGTAGCATCCAGCAGTCCATTGACGAATTGAACTCTACATTCTCACTGTTCATACTCATCCTTTGTCTCTTGTTCTCTTTTTTGAAATTGTCTCCATAGTTTATCAGTTCATTACTCTCTTGCCAATATTTCAAACTTCATTGTGTTCCCATTGGCTTCTAAGGATACTTAAAACCTGTGACTTTTCATAAGACAAACATTTCTGCATTATTCTTTAAATCTCTGTTCTTGTTGATTTTTCATTTTCTTTCTAGGTTGAAGCCATTCTGGAATTAAAATGTACATCCTTAATAGAGTGTTTCCAACTTATAATCTTTCATGCAGTTTTATTTTATATCCAAGATGACAACTTTTCTTATATTCTTTAAAAAAATATTAATTGATATCAATGCTTCTATCTTACATTCTGTGATACTTGTGCAGAACATCAGTGCATAAAAGAAATAAAAATCTCTTACCTAGTGAGATAGGCACAAAAATCATGTAAAATATGTAGGGTGTTAAAGAGTAACAAACACAATTGTGGGTAAGACAATTTAAGGGAATTGTTCATACTGGAGGGCAGAAGCTTGTTTTATTTATAAATAAGTGAAAGAGTTAGCCATGAGAATACGTGGATGAAAGGCCTTCCAGCAGTGGGAACAGAAAGAGCAAACACCATAAGGCTGATATTTCTTCTGCTGCTGCTTCTTTTTTCTTTAAACTAAAATAACTTATTTTTGGCTGAGACATGAGTGAAATCATACATAAGGTAAAATACCCTTTTCTCTTTATGTTTTCATTTCATCTAACACATTGCTTTCAGTGAGAAGCATCACATAGTTAATTTCTCTGTGGTTCTCAGCCTCAGAGTCCATGATGACAGCTCTGGTATCTGTTCTTTGGAAGAAGAAGTGAGGAAGAGATGAAAAAGCCTGTGATGACTACAGCCCACCTCTGCATTAGAGCATCTTTCAGGGGCTGCCAGATGGTCAGATGACAGATGACCTCTTGCACCTAACTGGCCTGAGTTCCATTTTACATGTATTCCTGAATGCAAGGAAGACTATATTATTTATATGCATGTCCATATGCCTAGCTAAATGTTCTGTAACAATTAAAGAAGACAAATATAACTATTAGAGGGCAAAAAGAGGTTTTATTGAATAATTGACTGATTGAGATTATAGTAACCTAAAGTTGATTTTAAAATTTTTGTAGCAAGGTCTAAACCAACAAAGGAGAACAGAAAAGTGGAGGGAAGGTGTTGAGCAGTACTCGTTGCTGCAGTTCACCATTTCTTATGTGAACAGACACAAAGTCTACTTGATAAAACTAATCACATCATTTAACTCCTTATCTGAATGATCAACTTTGGACACAAAAATTATTTAGGACAAATGAGTTTTATTTAATAAGGGGAAAGAACTTCTGTGTGTGCCTTGGAGTATTTTTCTCTTAATATAAAGAAAAAAGACTTCAGAATTTCTTACCAAAATAAAAAGTATCCCTTCTTTATGTCCATGCCACTCTCAGATATGAAAGTAGGTTCAGCCATGGTGAAATACACACAATATAATAGCTGATGTTTATCAAGAGCTCAGAGTACACTAGATTCTATTCACATTATTTTCATGTATTTATTCATTTATATTTTTGGTAAATGCTAGTATTTCTTTGAGCTTACCATAAGAAAAATGAGGCTGATGACTTCAAGCTACTTATGTAAAATCAGAACTAGCAAGAGGAAGAACCAGAGCATGAATCTATGTTGCCTGGCTTCATTATTATGCATGTACAAGGAAAGTCTCATGTATCCACTTATTTTTTTTATTTGCTGATGACTTATTTATAAATGAATATAACATGTAACTTAAATTTGTAGCTGCTAATAGATGTCATTTCAAGACAAGTTTCTTTTCTCCCTTTTAATGATTTAGAACTGTGTTTGCAATAATTCTAGCAAGTCAAATGCATACTGCAGTTTTATTTAGAAGTTCAGGCAATTAAGAATTTTAATATTTATATGTAACACAGTTCCAAATAATTTGTTTCTCAAGGTGATTATTTTTAGACAACTTTTTTTCTTGTACCATATAGTCTTGTTGCTGAAATTTTAGAAGTATAAGAAAATAAGAAAGGCAACAGGGGGGAGAGGGAAGAGGGGAGGCAGAAGAGTACTGGGGACTGAATTAGAGCAAATTATATCCCTTGCTTGTATAATTATGTCAAAATGAATTCTAACATTATGCATATCTAAAATGAACTAATAGGAATAGTTTTTAAAAATTACAGACCAAATTCAAATAAGCATTGTGCACAGAGGTCTCAGTCATGCCTGGTGCTCAGCTGACAGGAAGTAAAGTGAGTGAAGAAATAACAGATGAACTATGACCCTCCTAGAATGGGAATGAGCTGTTCATATGAATAGTGGGGAATTAATTGACAAAGGTTTTCTACTTTGTTTTGGTGAGCATACCCTCTTGTAAACTGTATTTTTGAACATAACAATTTTAAAATGGTATATTTTAAATTAATTTTAGTAATCTCAAAATGAACCTTATCTATATTTAATTCTGAAGATATTGGAAGAGTCACCTTGAAAATTTTATGTGAAGCAAGATGGTCTGTTCTTGAAGATGTGAGGTTATCTCCTTTCTCACTATGATTTATCCTAATTATCTTTTAATTGGCTGTTTCAATAGGTTGTTGCAGGAGTGTACTGTTCTAAAAACTTAACTCATTAAAGATTTCCCTAATTACATTGTCCTTCAAGACTTTTCCGAGAACTTTCTCTTTTATTCAAACACCTTGATCATCTGAAAAAAAAATGAACATGAAAAGATGATGAATCCTAAAAGATCAGACACATAATTGCAAATTTATCAGAATATAGAGCTACACCCACTACAAGAACTTTATAAGTAAGGTATGTATTTCTATAAGACCTAAACGTAATTGCCCCCTAGAACTTACATGTCAATATGGGGAGTTCTATTTAAATTTTTACCTTTTTTCTCTTTTTCTACATATTCCTTTTTTTAATCAGCTGAATATTTATTTGAATCATATTTCTCTATCAATGCCAAATGAACACCATTATTTCTTTGTATTCTCAGACTTGTAGCTTTTTAAAACTGTGATTTTCTCCTACATCCATTATATACCTGGCTTTATTCTGCAGTAAATCTTCAACATCTAATATTTGCCCTAGATTCTTTTTTAAAATTTTTCATTTATTTACTTATTTTTTTGTTTGTGCTGTGTTTTGATTCATTGTACACAAATGGGTTACAATTTTTGTTTCAATGGTTGTATGCAATGTAGATTCACATCAGTGTAATCATGCATGTACATAGGGTAATAGGTCTTTCTCATTCCACTCTCTTTCATGCCCCCATGCCCTCCCCTCTCATTTTCCTTTACATAACCCAAAGTTCCTCCATTCTATATATTCTTAGTTAAAAAACAGCATGCTATTATGGAAAGAATATTTTTCATAAAGACACATTATTGCTGGTATGAATTTCAGTTGCACAGTTCACTAGTATTTCAAAAGATTAGGGGAACCTGATATTAAATACTGTTTTATGCTTCTTCTGAAGCTTAAAAAAGTGAACTTATGAAGACAGCTGAATTGTGATAGAACAACTTCTCAAAGATAATGAAAATGCAAGAAGTTCTATTTAAATGTGGAAAGACTAAAAAAAATTTAAAAAGCAGTGTCAAAAATTGATTTGTCAAGATTATGCAAAATGTATTAAAAGCTCTAATAATATAGTATTTTACCTCAATAAATAAGAGAAAAATATATACGTACATAATTACCTCAGTAAATGAAAAAAGCATATGTTAAGTGCATAGTTTAATTAACAGTCCAAATATCTAAAATGAAAGTTTAATGGTGACATACACAAAGAGCTCAATAAAAATCAGAAATGAATGTGACCATTTATTAAATAAGTCTTCATTAAATTATTAAACTGAAAAATAATCATGATTTTTATTATTACTTATGAAATTGGATATAAATGTATATATAATATTCTCCTTTTAGAAAATAATTGTATGCTATTTTACATATACAAAAACATATAACATTGACACTTATTAGAACAAATGAGTTTTATTTAGTGGCTGTAAGGAACATGTGTATAAAATTATCTTCATATTTTCAATAACTAAGTTTTATATATTCATAAATATGTATAACAAATGTTAGCTTAGAATAATAGAAAATATATTAAATACCTATGAATTCTCTATAATATGAAATGACCAAATTCATAGCCATAATAAAAAATTTTACATAGTATAAAAGAAAATGAGTAAATAAACAAACATTCCATGATTTTGAGTATGAATGATTCATGATGTTATGATTTTCCCAAATTATATAAGGTACATTTAGATTTCCTTTAATTATAATAATAATGTAGCAATTTATTAGAATATAAAATGTCAATAACTCTTCTCAAGTATTTAAAACCCACAAAAAGAACATTTATTAAAAAGTAATGTGTACCTTGAAAAGTGTCAGCTACAGGCATTCAGAACTCTTCAGCAGATCAGTGAATCCTTTCTCAAAATAAAAATTAAAAAGGAATGGGAATGTAGCTCAGTTGTAGAGAGCCCCTAATTTTAATTCCCAGTTACAAAAACAGAAAAGAAAGAAAGAGAGAGATAGAGAGAGAGGAAGGAAGAAAGGAAGGAAGGAAGAAAGGAAGGAAGAAAAAAAGGAAGGAAGGAAGGAAGGAAGGAAGGAAGGAAATAAAAGAAAGGCAGACTCTGCTCTCAGGCAACCATACAGTTTGTGAATTCAGAGAGTGCAAACGGGGAGTTGTTTAAAGGAGGTCTTCATTGTCTAGGCTTACTGAATGAAGGAAGGTACTTAAAGCAATCTTAAACACAGAAGAAGATAAAAATGGTCAAGAGATCAGAGAAAAGAATAAATTTTAGAAGAGAATATGAGCAGATGAGAATTAGGAATGAAACAATCATCAGAACTAAAGCAAAATGACAGGAAGTAGTACATAACTCTCTGTAATAACACTGAATGCAAATGACCTTAATCTCCAAATAAATGACATAGACTGGCAACTTGGATTAAAAAGCAAGATTCCAAAACTGTTTTCTGTGACCATACTTGCTCTCAACATCATTCACAAACTGAAAGTGAAAGGATGGCAAAAGATATTCCACATAAAATCTGAAAGCAAACAAGAATAGTTATTGTGATATTTCACAAAGCAGATTTCAAGCCACAATTAGAAAAGACAAAGATAATCACTACATATTGGTAAGTGCAATATTCAATAAGAAGATATAATCATTGTAAATATTTATACCCCAAACATTGGTGCACTCAATTTCACATAATACTAATCCACATAATGGGACAAATAGGCCCCACTACATTGATTATGTATGACTTCAGTATACCACTCTCACTGATAGGTCATTCAGACCAAATATTCAACAAAGATACTATACAGCTGAACTATGTTTTAGATCAAATGGACTCAGTAGAGATCTAGAGAATATTCCATTCATAAATAGCTGAATACACTTTCTTTTCAGATTTTCTTGGAACTGTCTTCAAGATTATATTCATCATATAATCAGGTGACAAAGCAAGTCTTAGCAAATACTGAGAGAGACAGAGAGAGACAGAGAGAGAGAGAGAGAGAGAAGAAATAATTCCTTTCATCTTATCAGTGTATAATGGAATTAAAGTGAAATAAGCCAAGCCCAAAAAACTAAAGGCTGAATATTTTCCCTGATAAGTGGATGATGATATATAATGGGGATGGGGGGGTGAGAGAAGAATGGAGGAACTTTAGATTATGTAAAAGGAAAAGAGAGTGGGGGTATGAAAGGTAGTGGAATGAGACAGACATCATTTCCCTATGTACATGTATGATTATGCAAATGGTATGAATCTACATTATGTACAACCATAGAAACAATAAGATATACCCCATTTGTGTACAATGAATCAAAATGCAGTGTGTAAAAATAAAAAAGAAATTAATAGCAAGAAATACATGGAGATTGAACCGTGAAATTTTGAATGATGAATGAGTGGGTTATTGAAAACATCTCAAGAGAAATTTTAAATTTTTGGATTCAACTGAGGACAGAAAATGAGTTCTAATAGAGACATTTATCCTTTTTAGGATCTACATTTTTTCAGAATTATAAAGATGTCAAATACACAACTAATGGTGTATCTCAAGATACTGTAAAAATAAGATCAACAAGTCCCCAAAACAGTAAAAGAGAAAAAAAAAAAAAGATACAAGCTGAAATCAATGCAATAGAGAGAGATGGAAAAAAATACAAAAGATCAATGAAACAGCGTTGGTTTCTTAAAAAGATAAACAAGATTGATAAACTCTAAACCAAAATAACCAAATTCAATTTCATAGAAACTGGAAAATCTAGAAGAAATACACAAATTTCTAGACATGTGCGACTTACCAAAATTAAAACAAGAGAGTACATAAAATGCAAATAGACAAATAAAAAAAAAATGAGATGGAAGCAGTAATAATCCCAGGAACAGAAAAATTCATAGATGAGTTTTACATGAACTTAAAGAAGAATTAACACCAATGCTCCTCAGATTTTTCCAATGAAATGGAAAGGAAGGAATGCTTCTAAACTCATTCCACAAAGCCAGTATTACTTGATTTCAAAACTGGGTAGGGCACATTGAGGAAAGAAAATTATAGACTAATATTCTTGATTTACATAGATGCAAAAATCCTTAATAAAATGTACTGCAAATGGAATTCAACAATACATTAAAAAGAGCATATACCATTAAAAATCTGGTTTTACTCCAGGGATATAATGATGGTTAAACATATGCTAATTAATAAATGTAATACACCACATAAATATAACCAAGGATGAAAATAACATAATCATATCCAGAAAAAGCCTCCGAGAAGATTCAACACTCCTCCAAGATCAAAACTCTAAAGAAACTAGGGATGGAAAAAACTTATTTCAACATAATAAAGGCTACATATGACAAAACCAAAGTCAATATCATAGTGAATGATATTGAATGTTTGAATAAAAATTCAAACATTTCCTCTAAAATCAAGAACAAGACAAGGTTATTCATTTTCACCATTCTATCCAAAGTAGAACTTCAAATTTTAGCCAGAGTAATAAGGCCAAAGAAAGAAATAAAAGGAATAGAAAGAAGTCAAATTATTCCTATTTGCAGTAGAGAAAATCATGTACTTAAAAGACCCTTAAGTCTCCAAAAGACTTCTAGAGTTGATAAGCACATTCAGCACGATACAAAATCAACTCATAAAATCAAACAACATACAAAAATCACAACTTTCCCATACATCAATGATGAACCCACTCAGAAAGAAATCAGGAAAACATTTCCATTCAAAATAGCTTCTATTAGACCTCAGACCCTACACTAAATAGAAGACAAAGTAGGCCCAAATCTTCATCATGTTGGCTTAGGATCAGACTTCCAACAAGACTCCCAAAGCATAAGAAATCAAAGCAAGAATCAATAAATGGGATGGATTCAAACTAAAAAGCTTTTTCTCAGCAAAGGACACAATCAATACTGTGAAAAAAGAGCCTATAGAGTGGTAGAAGATCTTTTCCACAACCATTTCAGGTAGAATACTATTTCCAAAACTTAAGAAGAGCTTATAAAACTTTACAGCAAAAATACAAAAAACCCAATCAATAAATGGGCCAAGGAACTGGACAGACACTTTACAGAAGAAGATGTAGAGGTTATTAATAAATACATGAAAAAGTGTTCAACATCTCTAGTAATTAGAGAAATGCAAATTAAAACAACTCTAAGATTTCATCGTACTCCAATTAGAATGGCTGTTATCAAGAACACAAACAATAATTGAAGTTGGCATGGATGTGGGTAAAAAGGCACACTTTTACATTGCTGGTGGAGTTGCAAATTGGTGCTGCCACTCTGGAAGGCAGTATGTAGATTCCTCAAAAAACTTGGAATGGACCCACCTTTTGACCCAGGTATCCCACTCCTCAGTTTATACCCAAAGGACTTAAAATCAGCATACTACAGTAACGCAGCCACATCAGTGTTTATAGCAGCTCAATTCACAATAGCTAGACTGTGGAACCAACCTAGATGTCCTTCAACAGATGAATGGATAAAGAAACTGAGGCATCTTTACAGAATGGATATTATTCAGCCATAAAGAAGAATAATATTATGGCATTTGCAGATAAATGGATGAAACTGAGCTCTTTCCCACTTTGTACATGTGAAGATGTAGCAAAAAGTTTCCATTGATAAATCAGGTAATGGGCCCTCACCCAACAATAAAACTGATGGAATATTATTCTTGGATTTGCAAACTTTCAAAACTTTGAGAAATAAATTTCTGTTCTTGATAAAATATCCAGTTTATGGTGTTTTGTTACACCAACAGAAACAAGCAAAGATAATAATCTTTTTAAATGTTCTAAAAATGTATTTATTTATTTACAAAGGTTTTGTTTATTTTGTTTTTTACCTCTAGAATGTAGCCTTCATGAAAGAACTTTATGAATGAGTGAATGAATGAATGAATGAATGAACTGAATCTTCTAGTATTTTCAGATATGGTTTCTTTTTCTTATTCTTTCATAGATCCTAGGGACTGAACCCAGGTCTCACCCATGCTAGGCAAGTGCTCTACCATTGGCTTTATCTCCAGCCTTTTTATGGCATTTGCAGACAAATGGATGGAATTGGAGAATATCATGCTAAGTGAAATAAGCCTAGCCCAAAAAACCAAAGTCTGAATATTTTCCCTGATAAGTGAATGATGATATATAAGGGAGTTGGGGGGGCTGGGGATGAGAGGGAAAAGGAGGAATATTAGATTATGTGGAGGGAAATGAGAGGGGGTATGAAAAGTGGTGGAATGAGACAGACATCATTACCCTATGTACATGTATGATTAACTAATGGTATGAATCTTCATGGTGCACAACCTTAGAAACGAAAAGTTGTACCCCATTTGTGTACAATGAATCAAAATGCAGTCTGTAAAAATAAAAAATAATTAAAAAATAGCTTCTAAAAATTCCTAGAAATAAAACTAACCAAAGAGTTTGTTAAAGACCTCTACAAGGAAAATTATAGAAAATAGAAAAGAGAAACAGAAGAAGATACGAGAAGAAGAAAAATACCTCTTATTTTCATGAATAGGCAGAGTTAGTATTATTAAAATGGCCACATTGCCAAAAGTGATCTACTGATTCAATGTAATCCTCATAAAAATACCAAAAATATTCTCCACAGAATTAGAAAAACAGTTCTAAAATTCATATGGAAGAACAGAAGACCCCAAATTAGCTGAAACAATCCTGAGCAGAAAGAGCAATACTCCAGGCAACACAATATTTGATTTCAAATCATATCACAGAGGTATAGTTAAAAAAAAAAAGAAACACAACATGGAACTGTCACAAAAATAGAAATGTAGATCAAAGAGGTAGAATAGAAGACAGCAACAAACAAGCCCACAAAGCTACAATCATCTGATTCTTGACAAAAGTATTAAAAAAACGCTTTCAAGAAAAGACAGCCTCTTTAACAAATGGTGCTAGGAAAACTGGATGTGCGTATGTAGATGAATGTAACTAGATCCCTATCTTTTACCTTGTAAAACTGTCAATTAAAATTGAATCAAACACTTAGATATAAAACCAGAACTTGGCAACTTCTAGAAGAAAGCATAGGAGATAACCTCAACATATTGAAACAAGCAATGACTTCTTGAATGGAATTGCTGTAGCTCACACAATACTAGTAAGTGTTGATAAATGGGATGACATCAAAGGAAACAACAGTGTGAAAGACTGCCTACAGAATGGGAGAAATTCTTTGCCAGCTTCTCTTTTGAGAAAGAATTAATATTCAGAATCTTTAAGAGCTCAAAAAATGTAACATAAAAGATAGCCCATTCAATAAATGGTCAGAGGAACTGCATAGACACTTCTCAAAATAAAAAGTGAAATTATAAAAAATTATATGAAAAAAGTATTAAACATCTTTAGCTATCAGGAAGAAGCAAAGAAGACACTTTGAGCCCGCATCTAACTGTACTAAGAATGCATTCACCAAGAATACAGATAGTAAATGCTGGTGAGGATGTGGAGAGGAACACTTACACATTCATGGTGGGAATGAAAATTGGTACAACCATTATGGAGGTTTTGCAAAAAACTAAAAACAGAACCATATGTGCCAGTATACCATTTCTCAGTATTTATTTGAAAGAATTAAACTCAGCATACTTTAGAGATACATGCATAAACATGTTTATCACAGCACAATGAAAAATAGACAAGTCATGGAATCAACCTAGTTATCAGTCAACAGATGAATGGATAAAGAAAATGTGAAAAAATGAATTATATTGAGCCATAAAGACAAGTCAAATTATATCACTTGCAAAAAAATGGATGGAACTGGAAGACACCATGTTAAGTGAAGTAAGTCACACAAATATGTGGAAACAAGAGGAAGGAAAAGAAAAAAATAAGAGAGACAGGGTAGAGGAAGGGGATCGGGGAAGGAAGAGGTGAGGGTAAGGGCAAGTATTAAGGAGTGAAATTGATCAAATTATTTTATGCAGATATGATTTTGCCACAACAAAATCCACTACTATGCTGACTGATATGCAGCACAGAGGAGCATTAAACAGAAAAATAAAAAGTAATTTGTAGGCAGTGTTGAGATTAGTCATGCCATTTTTCATAATGCTTTGTTAGAAAAAAAAAATACAATACAGCTTGGCATAGGAAAATTCTGGACATCCCGAGAGCAAATGAACTAGAATTAGGAAGAATTCTGATACTAAATACTGCTAATTCTCAAAAATATCTGATGATTAATATGAAAGGGAACAGACAGCACTCTGTGGGAGACAAATTGTTTCTCCAAGTTTGTCCCATTTCTGAGAATTCTGTGGGGACAGTTAGGTATTTTAAAGTTCACAGGGAGCATCACTTAAAAAAACAAAACAAAAGCAAAAACAAAAACAAAAAACTACCGTGCTAATGAAACTGCAAGTAAACAGATCAGAAGGTAAGTGAGAGTGTGACAAATTCAAAAAGTTGAAGGATTTCAGTCTACTAGAGAATTCAAGGAGGACAATGGCTTGATAACATCTAACAGCATGATAGAGCAGCTGGAAGACAGGACCCTTTGAGTTCAAGCAAATGCATGTGCTACTTTATACTAAGCGCAATGAGGTTATTGGGAAAGATTTTAGAATGACACGGTTAAATTTGCTCTTCCATTTCTTGATAAGACTGTTGCTCCATAATGAGCAAGTAAATGGAAGAGCACAGGTTAGACGCAGATAACCAGTTAGGAAAGGGCTGGTCCAAATCAGAGGTGGTGGGCATTTGACTGGAATTGAGAAAAGTGAACTGATTCCAGGAATATTTAGAAATCAGAGCCCAGAAGTCTTGGTAATTAATTAAATAGAGGTGGAGATTTTGTTTTGGGCTAATTCCCTGATCAGACTAGAGGAGAGTTTTATAATTTACCAATTTCAGTTATTTCCCAAACCATGCCAAATCTCACTTTATGTGCCTTTACCTATTCCATGGAAATGCTGCTACACACAACTTGTACAAATGCCCTAAAATGCACCACCTGCAATCAAGACACACATATACATGTGCACAATCAAAATGTAAACCTCAAAAGAAGGTTAACTCTAATTGCATTTTTTTCGAACACAACATGAAGCATGGTGATTATTCTTCTCTGCAAAATGGGTGTGCCCAGAATTGTACAGTCATCATTCCTGAGCCTTAACACCAATATCCTATCAAAGGCAATCTTACATCTTTCCCACTTTTTTTTCTTTTCTGCTATTTTCACCTTAACTGTTTTATAATCTCTTTGGGATTTTTGTTTCTTTATCTCCCTTTTGATGTATTTATTACTTCTTGATACCATTTTCTTTTCTGGGAGGGCAATCCCTGCAAACAGTGCTCCCTTTTATACAGTGCTAGAGTGAGATCCACGTGGTTGCCTCAGGAAGGTTTTCTTACCTCTGTTATAGGCAGCCTACTTCACACACTTACTACCCCAGAGTTGAGAAACAAAACAACCACCACAACAAATCTTACCTAAGACCTGCACCGTAAACGAGTTTAAGACCTTTAGCTGCACAAAGACTGCTCTCTGGCTGCACAGATAACCCAGGCAGATCTTTGAATGTAATGGATTGAACAGATGGAAGAATGGAGCAATTCAAAAAACTGTGCACTATGAAAATATGATTTGCAATCCCTAGTTTACAAACTAATAGTTTCACTTTCTAAACCGATATATAAAACTGTTTTTAAAATGAAGATAATAAATTTCTACTTTCGTCATGTCACATCCATCCATGAAAACATGACAGAAAATGAACTTAAATGTTTCATAACTATAGTTGTAAAGTTTAGTTTTAGATCTAAAAAAATCACAATTATAGTTGAATCAATATAGACACACATTATATCACTGTCATATTGTAGATATTTAAGTTTAATCTTAGTTGATTGAACTGCGTTTTGTCATTTGTCAGGCTGCTTAGTGACCAATGTCCCTGCCTTGGGCAATTTCTCCATGAATCTTCCCTGCACTCTTGCCATAATCTTCAACATATGAAGAAACAGAAGATTGAAAATTTAATGACTTTTCCTAAATTACACAATCAGCAGTTGAAACTAAGCTACAAAAACAAAAACAAAAAAAACCTGTTTCTGTATTTTCAGTCTAATACAATTTCCCATAAAGTTGTGGATATTCATACTATTTATAATTTTTAGACTCTACAGTGCTTATATTATAAGTAGACCTATAGAGTGTGCATGCTTTGCTTTTGTAGATGAGTTACTAAAACTACTGATTTAGGTTACTATCACAGAGGATGAAACAATTTCACAAATGCATAGGTCATGGAGATTTTGTTTTTTTCCCAAATATTAGAGGAAAAATGAAAATAAACATTAAACACAAACAGGAAGCAATGATCAAACTAACTCAAGTTTCTAAAAATTGGTGAGAGAATAAAGTAAAAGTTTCAATGACCTTGATCTGTCCAGTATTTTTGAAGTTGATTGGTTATTTTATTATCATTTAATGTTACAGATAGAGGTCTGCACAATATCTCTCATTGTGCTTCATGTTCCACAAGCTGTTCAGCAGAGATGTGTCCTCCCAGTGTGTTTGAGAAACAAATATATCCTGTTCAACATTTTGATACTGTTTTTCATTTTTTTTTTAAATTCACATATTCTTTTAGTTACCCATCCATATAATGTAGTCATAGCAGGGCAGTAAAACAATGATTGTAAATAAATTTGTTTCATTTTAAGGAAATATATTTTAAATTAACTAAAATGGCACGTAGTTTCAGTCTTCCTTTTACTTAATGTAGTTGAATACTCTATCACAAAATAATATCTGAAAATATATCAAATGTAGGATGGCAAATCCTGCAGTGGCAGTTTCCAAAACTGGAATATACATCACTCTTGGGTTTATATCACCATTTGCTTTAATTCGATCAGTTTAATTAAATCAAATAGTGTTATAATTCTCAAGAGAGAAATTGCTCTACTTAGAATAACGCCATTAGAAATACTTGAAATATGAGTATTTTTATAGTGTATGTAAAGTGTTAGCTAGAAATATGATGAATAAAAAAAAAGCGAACTTCCAAGGATCACTAGAAATGGTAGATTTTAAACTTTATTAATCAGAAAAGTGACAAAAAAGTAAAGTAAATCAAGTAAATAACTGTAAGATTAAGTAATAAACGTTATATTAAAGAGCCACATAAAGTGGTATACTGTCCTTTTACGTAAATGAAAATGAAAATGAAAATGAAAATGGGTTTACATACAGCATATTTGCTTTGAAATGATATTATATGTCTTGAAACACATTGATATCTCTATTATTTAGGGAGATACTTACCCAAGTTCCAGTTATATTCAGCCCTTAATTCACTCTATTAATTAAATACTTGGTGGTTGAACAACACTGAGTTAAAAACATCACTGGGCATCAAGTATTGCTTAATATTTTCAAGAAGACTACAACCCTAAATTGATGATAGTTTCTGCATGTCATGACTCAAAATGAAGATTGAGTTAAGTATGAAGGAGCTGATGGAATTGTGTTCCAAGAATAACATAGCATGGTTAATCAAAGATGGAGAGTATGGAGATCTGTTCATTTATTTTAATCTGAGTAGCAGGAGTTAAGATCATACAAATCAACCAGCTGTATTTCATTCAAGGATTAAATTTGAGACCTTTAAATAAATGGATTTTAACTCTCTGGGATAAAAAGTTGGATCTAAATCTCAGCCTTAGAAATAACTATTTTTCCAGGAAGTTCTGAGTTTTTTAACAGGAGAATGACATTAGAAACCAAGATCTGACTACTTGGTGTGTTTGTTACTCCAGGATGTAATTGCTCCAAATTACTCTCAGCAGATACAGCACGATAATACATGTGTCTCTTCTAATCTGTAATACACACATCCCAATTAATGCCACTACTAATATCTGTTGAGTTGAGTTACCAGTGATGACTCTAACTCTGTCATGAATCATTCTAGCCTCCACCACTTGTTTGTTTGTAACTTTGAACTCTAACTAGGAGACACATGGTTTCCACAATTTCCAGGCATTTACTACAATGTTCAATTTCAGCCTGTAATCCCAGCCCTTGGGAGGCTGAGGCAGGAGGATCGCGAGTTCAAAGCCAGCCTCAGCAACTCAGCGAGGCCCTAAGCAACTCAGTGAGACCCTGTCTCTAAATAAAATACAAAATAGGGCTGGGGATGTGGCTCAGTGGCCGAGTGCCCCTGGGTTCAATCCCCAGTACCAAAAATAATAATAATAATAATAATAATGTTCAATTTCAGTCTACATGTATAGTGAATTCATAATTAATCTGTACCACTGTGAGAAACAACATTTTATATAAGAGTTTAGTGTTTAAGGTCATTTATTTTGCTGTTAGTTTTATGTTCTCCATCATTTCTAAGTCACCTATATAAGTTCCTCTTCTGTCACCTCTTTCAAAGGGATGACTTCAAATATTTTCAATATGGTAAGAATCCTTTGTCACAATTGTACATTTTAAAAGAAAATTTGGAAGTTTTTGTAAAAATAAACAGTCTTACCACAATATCCAGCAATTATGCTCCTAAGTATTTGCCCAATTGATTTAAAACTTATGCCTATATACAAAAAAAATCTAGCTGCAAATATTTACAGCATTTTATTTATAACTGCCAAAAAAACTAGAAGTAACCCTCTTCTGTATAAAGTAACAAACTAGACAATGTGTCCTTGAAAATGACAAACTTGAAAATGTTTACTTTCTTTTCCGTAATTGAAATAGTCTTTCGTGTTTTGTCCATATGTTGATCTTATGTACTGAATGTCAAGAAACATTATTTACCATGAAAAAATTGCTAGTGAAGAGTGAAGTATATTAAATATAGATCTATACCACACAATGACAATCCAATTTCAGCAGACGCATTCACACAACTTTTATTTGACAGCTGGTTCGCTTGACCTCTGTTTTCTGGATGATTTGTTTTTGTTTTTGTTTGTATGTATCACCTATAAATTTCCACTGATCCCTGGGCTGATCGTCTGGCAGTTTCCTACTTCTCCATCCTGCTGGCCACAGCATGGGGTGTGGCACCACATCCAGGACGTTGAGTGACTGGCTGAAGCAGCAACCTTGAATACTTCTTTTACCATCACTTGAGATAGCAAGGAGTCAACATCCCTGACAGATTCTGAGTATGATTTTTTTTATCAGCAAGCATCTGTATTCGGTCCTTTGAGAGAAGGTATAGTTACTTAGTAGTGAAAGAGTTGTCAAGAGTGATTGCCTTTCAGATTTAACCAAGAGTTAAAGTGAGGACTCCATTCAACACATATGTCTCACACAGGATTAGACGATAACAAGGCAGAAGCTGATGTGCTAGTAGTAAATGTTACCAAACCCAAACTGACAATGCTTAATAAAACTAATAACAATAGTTTATTTTTTAGCTATTTAAAAACAAACAAACCTAAAACAAAGAATAAATGGACAGAATGTCTAGGCAACAGATATATGCAGGGAATCTTGCATTTAAATCTATACATCTGTTCACCTTACATAAATACAATCAATGCCTTCGTAAATAGAATCGTTCATACTATAGTCATTTTTACATTCTAATCACCTTGATGAATTGATCACTCACCTTCAGGAAGAAGTGCTTTGTACTAAGCACAAACATACAAAATTTGATATTCCAAAATGGGGAGAAGATAAAGAAAGAAAAAGAGATGGGAGAAACCAGCACACTCGGGTATGTCTGGAAAGAAGT
The DNA here is from genome assembly GCA_020662805.1 of Glaucomys volans. Taxonomy (NCBI): domain Eukaryota; kingdom Metazoa; phylum Chordata; class Mammalia; order Rodentia; family Sciuridae; genus Glaucomys; species Glaucomys volans. Next base: position 17,831 of record JAJEJO010053288.1, on the reverse strand, counting down.
GGAGTCAGATTCATGATGTTTTAATGGCCAGAGAACAATATTGGAGAAAAACAAATTGCTCGAATATATCTTTTAAGATTTTGTTTTCCCATTCCACATCATTTCAGTTCTAGCTGCCCTCTCTACATACAATTACTAATTTATCTATGTCAAAGAAAGTTTTGTGAGACCACTCTTCCCCATGATTTATTGTGTTTGTCTTTTTGGAACTGATAGGGTCCTGAATTTTCTGTATGATCCTGAGTACTTCCACCACTCTTTTTACAGAAGACTTAGAGGCAGTGGTGGCCATGGAAGTGGTAAGTTTTTGACAACCTAAGAGATGGCTCTTGCAATTTAGATTTCATAGTGGTAGAGGTTCACCAGCAGCAATGGAGAAGCTTAAGAACAAAGTGGCAAGGAGAGAGGAGGAGGAAGAAGAATGAGTTGCATGATAAAAGGTGTTCCGAGCATTCTGTGTGAAAGTCCACTTCCTGCTCTCCTAATGAACCAGAGGTATTTACCTAATTCCTTTTAGATATACCTAACTTTATTTCTTTATTGGGGACATTGTGAGTTACTTTGCTCACACGATATATATGGGTGCTTTGGCTCCATTGCCTTGGACATTAAATGAGTCTATGTTTATAAGACATTTCCATTTTCACTGTAAATGGAAGTATCATGAACATAATTGATTCTGAATCTCAGGAGTGCCTATCACTTTGGAAGATTACAAAGCACACTTATGACTGGAACCTTCCTATGCTCCTACCCACATTCTCATTTACTTGATTTGAGTATAAGACCTAGACATTCAAATAAAACAAAACAAGATTTTCTAAATGACATTGTAAATCCACTGTTGAACAGCAATTCAGAAGCTTTAGCTTGCATCAGAATCTTGTGGAAGACCTCTCTAAACACAGATCACTAGAGGTCACCTCTAGAATTTCTGACTTAGTAGGATTAGCATGAGGCCTAAGAATTTACATTTCTAAGTTTTTAGGTGATGTTAATGCTGCTATTCTTAGGACCATATTATGAGAACCATTGGTCTATTTTCATGCTTCAAGCTTTAATACAGTTACAAACCACCTGGGAATTCTATTAATACACATATTTTCAATCAGCACATCTAGTGACTGACTGATACTTGCATCTTCAAAAATCAATGAAATACAATAATTTGTATGGATGTTAATGTTCTATTTTTACTTTAAATAATGAGAAAATATCACTAAAAATCAATTGTAAGAAGAGTTCTAGAAGCCATTTCCAAAATGACTAGCTCAGTGCTTCTGATATTCTGTAGAAGAACGGTACCCATATACTACTCTAAGTTTCTCAAACAGGAAATGATTCTGTGTTTGAGGTTTAAAAATAATAAATACCTATTACATTATTCACCTCTGTATTTTTCAGAAGATTTTATGTAGCCATGTGCTGCATAATAGTGTGGCTATCAGGTATGGATAATATATGCAATGTTGTTGGTCTTCCAAGATTATATTACCGAGTGATGCTGGAACAATCCTAGCTTGTGCAGATACACTCTACTCTGTTCACACAATGACTAAATTGCTTAATGATGCTCTTCTCAGAATGTATTCTGGTCATTAAATGGCACATGAGTTTCTTGTGGAAAGGCTTATAAGAAAATGCAATATGGAACACTTCTAAATATTTCTCATGAAGGAAATATTTTTAACAAAACCCTATTAATATTGTTCCAGACTCCAAAAGACATAGAATCCAATTTTGGAGACATTACTATGGTATTTCACCACCCCTCAATCATTGGAGAAATTGTCTCAGAGAGAACAGGTTTCCTCAATCAAGAAGAAAAGTGCATTGGTGTTTTCATTTCAGTACATTTACAGATGATTGATTTTTGAATATTTATAATATAGAGGAAATGAGAATAATGTAATTTTTAAGGGGAGATAAAACTGATAATGTACTCTTTAGACCTTGGATTTTTTTGTCTTTATTTTTTTATTTCCAGCATTCATTACAATGAATGATGCTAAGTTTATGTAGAATGCATGAATTTCAGTCTGTTTATATATTTGAGAACAAAGAATTTATTAATATGATAGCAATTTATAACCTCAGAGCCTCTAAAATACTGGTTGTTAATTGTTGCTCACTGTTATTCTAATTATTAGTATAAAAAAGCAGTAAAAAAATAGGGAGCAGAGGTAGAATTAACCTTAGGATATAGAATTATGTAAGTATAAATGTAGACTTCAACCCAACAAGGTTCAATCAACTGATATTTAAAAGCATGAGTAGGAGTTGAAATTCTTTCCATCATTCGAACTATCTATTGTTAATTACATAAATTGAAAAAAGAAACATAGAATGAAATCCAAATTCTGAAAATTGTATCTGCATAGCCATATGTTTAAAAACAATATAAAATATTAAATAAGATGCAAAAATGAGAATATCTAAAGTTCTGCAAAATTACTTATATTGCATTTCATCTCTTCCTCTGGTGAAGGAATTATATTGTATCATATTGATCATAGAGCATGGAATTTTTTGTGTAGCATATTATATATTAATGTCTTTGCTAATAAAAGTCAACTGTCCTTTTACTTACAATTTGCATTAACAGCTCATCAATATAAATGGAAATGATTTATTAAAATAGTACTGAGTGGAGACTGAATGGCTCAGGGGATTGATTGGTAATGGTATATGTAGTCTTTTATTTCTAGGTCACTGCTTTAAATTACATCTTGGCAGAGTGGAAGCTATTCAGTGACATATGGTGTGTGGAATGGGGTGGTGATGTCAGTCTTATTTTCAGTAAGTGCTGTCCATTTAGGTTTCAATATTTCAAGGAAACTGAACCTGACTCTAAAGCCTGTCTCCATGAATTCAAAACATCATTATATATACATGTATAAAAAATATTCATGAGAGAGATTAATGTTACCAAGAATAGAAAAAATATTATTCATTGAAACATTTTCAACATGAAAATATTTTGCATGACCTATGTGGGCAGGATGAACAGACATGAAAATAAATCTTTCAGGATTATTTAAGTTAATAGCACCTTTTCAGTTTCATTCGTAATGACATGAGGACATGCATAGCTCTTTCAAAGTTAGATTTTAAGTTTATTTTACTGTTAAGTTGACATTAAGTTATTTTATAGAAATTAACTTTGAAATTTCATAAAAACAAGTTAAAGACTAATGGAATAAAATTGTACATTTGACAAAGACCAAGAAATCTTTGCAACTAATATTATTATATAGATAAATAAATATAAAGCTAAAATGACTTCTCAGTTTCAGAGTTGTCCTGAACTATAGCTGAGTCATAAGTTCCAAGACAAAGATCATTGCACTTCTCATTCCACCTCCTGTGTGAGTTGGAGTCTAACTTCATAATGGTGGCAAGTAATGGTTAATTTGAATTGTCAACTTGATTGGATTAAGAGATGCCCATGATTAAGTGGCTTTTGGGTGTGTTAATGAAGGCATGTCTAGGAATGATTGGAATGTGGGATAGTGAACTGAAGTGAAGACCCTCCCTAAGTGTGGGGAGCACCACCCAACAGGATGGTGGCTTGGATGAAATAAAAGTTGGAAGAACAAAGAAACAGATGCAGATGCAAGCTCAACTCTTCTTGAACAGGTTCTTGATTACTACTTCAATCCTTGGAGGATATCGCACTCTTGCTTCTTCACTCTTCCAAAGTGGAGGATTGTCAGTGATTCTCCAGGTAGTTTCCAGAAGCCTTGGTCTCAGACTAGGGTAGCACTGTTGATCCCTCTTGTTCTGGGGCTTCTGCCTCTTGGACTGCGCAGCTGCTGGCTTTTCCAGCTCTCCAGCTGCAGACAGCCATTGTGGACTATTCAGCTTCTGGTCGTGTAAGCCAATCTTAATAAATCCCCTTTAATAATTATACTTCCAGTTGAGTCTGTTCCTCTAGAAAACCCTAATACATGGCACCATTTCCCCTTTTTTCTCAGGTCAAAGTGAAGCAATGTTAATGAAAACAGGCTCAGTTTTATACAATTAACATTTCTCCTCAGATGGATCTTTTGATTTAATGTGATTTCAGTTAAACCCCAGTATATTGAAAAAAAGAGGAGATTAACAAAGTTTTAAAAGATTTTTACTAATATCCAATGAACCAAGATTAGGAGACACTAAAGTGAGGTCTGCCCAGATGATTTGTTTGTCCAGTGAAAAATGAGCTGAAGTATATACTCTGCCAAAAAAAAAAAAAAAAGAGGCAGACTAATAATATCTGCCACCAAGAATTGAAGCATTTAGTTTGGGTAACTGGGGAAGAGATAGAAGTGTACTCATATCATGACCATCTACAGGTGTGTGCACACAATGCTATGCAATTTTAAATAGTCTCAGCAGAGCAAATATGTTAAGGCACCCATTCTGGCAAAACAGGACAGCTGCAGCTGGATGGGGTCAGATGCTAAATTAACTTGGCCATGAAATAATCCTTAAGAATAAAACATAAATGTTCATGAAGAATGAATTAGATTCTTTAAAAAAGTTGGAATGAGACATCATTACCCTATGTACATGTATGATTACATGAATGGTATGAATGTACATCATGCACAACCATAGAAATGAAAAGTTGTTTCCCATTTGTGTATAATAAATTAAAATGAAGTCTGTAAAAGTTGAAAAAAAAAAGACTTTGTGTTATTATCGTATTACCCAAAAGAATTTGTTAGCATCTATAAAAATTTCTTAAAAATTTAGTTCCTAAATATTTATTTTTAATTGTAATGATGTCAAAAATGTGTTTTAATTTAATCATTGCTAGTGTTTTATTTCTGTACAAGAAGTTACCTGAACTTAGTTTTCTATCAATATTTCTACAAGCAAGAATAATCCTTTTTATTATAATACAAAAATGCCTAATGAATACACTGTTCCATCTTTGTATTAATTACACACTCTGTGTGTGCTTAGGTGTCCAATTTACGGAAAGCAATTTTCTCCTTTATTTAGGATTCTGAATGGTGTACATAATATTATAATGGGCAACATACTGAGATGCTAATAGCCAACATGCAGGGCTTTCCCATCCCCCGCTTCATTACAAAGCTATTTTTTAGACGTAGTTTAATTAATTATAATTCTGTTAAAACAATATTTTACCTTTGAAAACAATTCTTATGTTGTGAAAAAATTAAATATATTCTAATCAAAAATATATACAAATATTTCTCATATATAGTATTTTATATATCTTTGCCTAGAGTTTGCATTAGTTATCAATTGTGCAGACTCAGGAAATATGTCAAAACCATAGATAATAACTGATTTTATATTAAAGCCATTTTATTTAAAATTTATTGGAAATTAAATTAAAAATTTACCTAAAAGTCAAATGTGCATATTTATTTTTGTCTGTCCACAATACATAAACTATGGTATGTCAACTGGGAGACATGTTCAAGGCAAAAAAATTCGTATTTACCTTGAATTTTTAGTATATAAAAATTATTGAAGTTTCAGCTCACAAATTGGAAGGAATGATTTTTGTCATTCATTATTTCTATTATCTAACCTTCTTTTCTATTTTCACAGCTTCACTGAGTACATTGACTATGTCCAAAATTACATCATTAAGCAATAAACATAATATAGTTTCCATGAAGTCTCTTATTTTAATCCTTGTCTATTTTTTGACTTCAAATCAAATGCAGTGGTGCAAAATGTAACTTTTAGCTAAAATTTTAAAAGTGATATTTACATTTTTTTACCTTGATAGTTCATACACAATTAAGGAAAATTAAGAGTATTAGAGTTCATTAATGAGAAAATGTAGCAAATTGTACAAATATTACAAAAGCAGGATTATAAAAGATTCTGGACTCTTGGATTTTAGAAGATATGATTTTGGTTCCTATACATTTGTGAATTTTTACAAATTCATTATTTGCATAGCATTAATAAAATTTTTGCTAGTTTGTTATTATTTAGTTGCTATGTACCAGGAAGAGTTCAAGAAGGAAAACTAAGTTTTGACAAAACATCTTCCCTTATATCAATAATTTAATATTACTTATACCAACATTTAGACAATCTTTAAAAGATTATGAGAACAAGAGTTGATTTTTGAAATGTGAGAAATATTTAGAGTGTCAGGAAGAGTTCTTTCTTTTTATAACATTTTAGCATGCCTCTACCTAATCATATTCTCCAGCTCTTGCTCCAACTCCTCCTTGTAAAGAACTGCAATAGGAGTCTCCGATGTCTTTCCCATGTGCTATTAAATGGGAAAAAACACAAATTGAACATTGTTTTTGTTAACTGTGTCAAATAGGATGCGCAATTAAACTACTCTAGATTCCTATCTTCAAATGTCCATGAACATACCTACAAAAATAAAATAAATATACACAAACACAAAAGAAATGACACCAGAAGCTAAGTTTAGAATTGACCGAATGATAAAAATTCATTAGGACTTTGTAAATATCAAGATGGGCAAAAGATTTGATTCACATAAACAAGTATTTTTTTTAGATCTAAGATCTTATTAACTGTAAAATGCCACATATGTTATGACCATCAAGAAAGCAAGAAAAACACATCCTATTTAAATTTATGAAATCAGCATTGTGATTGTAAAATCTAAACTAATTTCAATGATAATATATATCTTAAAAGTAACAAAACTGATGACATATGCTGACATATTAAGATATGTAGAACACAAAACAATTAAGAATTTATTCTCATCCTGCCACTAGAAGGTAGGGAAGCTGCACTAGTCTGGAAAAGAGAAACAAAAAGAAACTCAAGTGGAAATACTTCCCGAAATTGATAGTACCTGCATGTGATTGCCTGGCATTAGTCTCAGCTTATGCTTTACATAAACCTCTGACCTTAGTCTTAATATAGTAGTCAGTGAACCCAACACAGAAAATATAAAATAAAACCATTTGTCAGCAGAGTGATCCCATCAGCATGGTCCATTACAGGAAAAGATCAAGGAAGCTGGTCAAGAAGTCCTTGTCTTAAACTATTCAAACCTTGAAGCTTCCGTTTGCCTGCCTACACTGCAGTTATGAGGATTCTTTTAGTACATACAGTTTTCCTAAGTTCATTTCAGAGAGGGATTTGCCCTCTTTGCAACCTCACTTCAGCAGATGCATCTTTGAGTCATGGATCTAATCATTAGGCAGCACAATATTTGAAAGCACAGAACAAATTTCACTCCAGGCAGAGAAATGTTTGAGTTCCTGAAAAGACAGAGCAAGAAGCACTCACTATACATACATGTAAACCTGGTCACTGATTATTCATCTGAAATAGAATTCTGCTAGCACCCTTGGTCTTGAGGGGAATTTTAAAAGCAGCCAGAATTTCTGCCGTTATTCACAACTGCTGCTTGAGTGGCTCCCAGACACAGTCTTCTCAGACTGCTGTGGGGTGGCAAGTCAGCTGTGTGGGTACAGCTGTCCTCAGCTCAACAGAGAGGAAAATGAAAACCTCATTTAACCTCGAGCCTGTGCAACACCCTGAGATTCAGTTTAGCAGAAGTTTTCATTGTAAATAAATTTATAAACTTAGTACCTGTATCCCAATGGAGACATTGTCAACTGGTAAGAACCTAAAGAAGGAATAAGTAATTAACACCATTATAACTATCATGAAAACCAAACAACCCTTAATTTAAATGTACTTAATATGATTTTATTATTGTTGTGGTGGCTCTAAAACTTTAAGTAATTAAATCAAGAAGCTTAGTATTTGCTAGAGGATACATATATACTTTTATAAACATTTTTATTAGCAGATGATTAGTGGGGATTTTTTTTTCCTGTAAAAGATGAAATTAATGTTAAACATTAAACACCACTCAAATTAAACTTGTTTACTTCAGGTAGGTTTTTGGAATTACTTTTTTCAAAAGCATTTTAATTATTCTTTCTCATTTGACATTCACTTACAGTTTTTATAAAAAAGATAAAATTACTTCATAGCAATGTAACATGAATCTTGGAAACAAAACAATCTTAGCATTTTCAAGTAAATCATTAACTGTAAGGGAGAATGTATTTCTTGCCACTGTTTACCATCTACCTGAATTAAAAATATTATAAAATAATTCTTTTCTCTGTGACTTCTCTGCAAAACTATATTCCTTTTTCAGATCTTGAATATTTATTGAAAATTAGGAATGGAAATAATTTGGCTTTTTTGTCTAGTAGACTAATGGGAGGGTGAATAGATAAATGTGCTTCCAAGAATGGATACAAAGATGTAGGACAGGGTAGTATTGCCAGATATGATAATTAACAGTTAATTAAATTTGAAGTTAGCAGCAAACATATTTTTGTTGATGTTTGTATAGGACACACTTGTACTGACAACATTGTGTTTTGTTTTGTTCTGATACCTAAGATTCAGATTTAATTGGGCATCCTATCTTTTTATTTGCTAAATCTGACAACCATATATGGGATAAACTGGAAGGTTGTATATGGCAGACTTCCTAAGGTCAAATTCCTTAGAGATCCTCTATGCTCCTTTCATTTTTTAATCCTCTGTTGCTCAGCTATATAACATTAGAAATAATCCAATTTACCAAAGTAATTTAGGTTTACTTCATTCACATTATAAGAAACTGTAACCAGATAGGATAATATTTTCATATCACAGTGGTAAGATCCACATAACTTAGGCATGTCCGGGGCTTTCTGTCCATAAAGCTGCAAAGTAACCCATTTCTGTGACCTAGGAGAATAAAGGATTCTAAACATAGTCTGAACATTCCAAAACTTCTCTGTTTGTGTGTCAAGTCCTTAAAAGTTTTTACCATTTCTGGCTCCACCTCACATTACTTTTCATGAAGAAAATTCATGTGAATGATGTCTAACGCAAATTTTATACACAACTAAAAATACATGACGTCACAGTAGATGGAATGCACTGCACACTGCCTAGGGTTCTACCATCAGTCAACTAGCCCACTGCCTATATAACAGATGCTGCTGGGCATCATCACCTTAGTGTTTTCTTAAACTGGACTGGTCCTTTCCTCTCTCCATAGGTTACCATCTGTAATTATGGGAATTAAAACAATAAAACTGTGTATGGCTATTCCCTATGAGGAAAAGCAATAAATCTGCCCCTAAATGTTTCACTAAAGTGATGAATAAAAAAGCAATGTGCAGTTATGATTTGTGACACTTTAGACTCCATGAACTCATGGCCCAAGTGTCTTTTACTACTCTCTCTCTCTTCTTGGGAGTAAGAGAGAGAAGAGGACAAGGTGTGGGAGAGGGAGGAAGATATGCCCTTTTTATGATTATTGAATAGTTAGAAATTTAACATGTAATTTTAAGGAGCTCTTCACATTATTATAGTCACAAATGAATGGTAACAGGATATTCCATGGAGAAGTTAACCATGTGAGATTTCTTATACTTTATTTATTTATTTATTTGTTTGTTTGTTTTTTGCGGTGCCAGGGATTGAACCCAGGGCCTTGTGCTTGCAAGGCAAGCACTCCACCAACTGAGCTATATCCCCAGCCCCAGATTTCTTATACTTTAAAGCCAAATCCTGAACATGTTTTATTAGGATTCATCTTTTCCTTACTTCGAATACCTCTTTTACAGTTTTCAATGGCAAGTTCAAATACAACTCAAAATCCTCTTGTTAGTCCCTAGAACTGCCTTCCCTGTACTCTTCTCCAGCATTCAGTGGGTTACCCTGAAGGCTCAGGTGCTGCTGTGATAGCACTTGGAAAAGGACTGCCATGTCTATGTACAGAGATGCAGAGTAAGTAGGAGGCTGGGCACACAATCTGCTCTGCAGTGAGATGTGAGTGTATGAATCAGACCTGATGAACTGAAGGACCAAGGGTAAATGACTTTAAAGTTGCTGAGGCCCTGCATATGTAGGATGAACCCGGCAAAATAATTTTTATGACTTTTTATGTAGATTCAAATCATAATACTATAAAATCTAACATTTATAATAACATTTCACGTAACATTTCAAAGGGGAACATTAGCACATGCTCCCATAATAACGAACAAAATTTTAATGTTAGAATTTTACAGGCTGTTGAACAATTATTTATCTCAAGATATGCACTGGTAGAGAGAAGTTCACTTTGGCTGTCACAAGACAATGTCCTGGAACGATGGACATTTCAGGCTGAATAATATTTTGTTACAGAGAGTGGTCCTGTGCATCACAGACACTTAGCAACTTCCCTGGTTTCTATGCACTTGAGGCCAGTAGCAACATCCCACAATGCCCTGCAAATGTGGTAATCACAAATGTTTCCAGGCATTGACATTTGTCCATATAAAGGGCCAAAGTAAAACTACCTTATGTTGACAATCTCTGATCTAGAGAATCAAATTTTAAAAAAAGACAAAATTGATCACATACATATTTATAAACATTATGTTTTTGAACACTTAGGGTTTACAAAAAACCTGACCCTAAGGTAAAAACTTTTTTCATATATCATTTCCGGCACTCTCATGTGCACAGCCTTTTCCAATATCAACATCTCCCACCAGAGTGGTACATTTGTTTCAATCCATGACACCTCATTATTATCCCAAGTCCACAGTTTACATTGGGGTTCATTCCTGATGTTGTCTACTCTATTTTTTGACAATATCATGTAAACACCAATCTGAATATAATACAGAGCTGTTTCAATGCCTTAAAGTTTATCTGTGTTCCTTCAGTGCATTCCCACATTCCACCCAGCCTCTGACAACCACTAATACTTTCACTGTTTCTATAATATTACCTTTTCTAGAATGTTATGTAGTTGGAATAATATAGTATGTTGCCTTATTGGATTGAGGTCTTTCATTTAACTTCTAGGCATATAAATTTCCTCAAAGTGATGGAAAAATGAGAAATATTTTATTATTTTGAGATATTCTAGCTGTGAAGATGTACAGTGCCATTTGAAAATGAACTTGGATTAGTTATAAATGTATTCTTAGCATTGACATAAATTTAGCAAATTACATAAAATATCTAAATGAGGAAAACTGAAAAAGTGATGAAAATGTCAAAGCAGAACTAAATAAATGGAGAGGTACTTTGTTATTGGTTAAGAAGAGTCAATATTGTCAAGATGTCAGTTCTTTCCATCTTTATAAATTTCACTTTCAAATAGCACTATACTCTTCACAGGGAGTGCTTGGTAATTTCAATCATGCCTTATATCATTGCTTTTGTTCATGACAATTACATTTTAGCATACATAATTGAACATGATTTTTCTTATTATTTTTGTTTTCTATTTGAATAAACTTTCAGCTGTTAGATCAAAAATAAAAATATTTCTTATATTTACTTATATCTTCTCTATTGCTGTTGCTTTCTTTGTGTAGCCAGGTTACTAACCTGTATCAGTTCCTTTTTTCTGACAAATTTCTTTAAAAATTTCTCTTAAAGCATGTTTATTGTCAACAAAGTCCCTCAGTTTTTATTTGTCCAAAAAAAATTTTTATTCACTTTTGAAGTACAATTTTGTGGGATACAAAATTCTAAGTTGTTGGGGCTATTTTTTTCTTCGTCACTTCAAACTTTTTTTTTTGTTTACGATTTTTGCATGGTTTCTGAGAATATATCAGATATGACTTTTACCTTTGCTCCTCTATAGGTCAAGTATTTTCACACTTTTATATTTTACTTTCTTCAAGTTGAATATTGTACACTTAGGTCTATTTTTAAATTTCTGGCATTTATTATGATTGGTTTTGTCTGAGTTCCTTGGAGCTGTCCTTCAGTACCAACATTAAGCTGATGAAATTCTCATTTGTCATTATTTCAAGTATTGCTTTTGTTTCTTTCTTTCTTCTCCCTTTGCTTATTCTAATTACATCCAAATTGCATCATTTGTAAGTTGTCTCAAAGTTCTTTTGCCTTGTCATTTTTTTATGATTCAAGACATGATGTACTAGATAAAAGGAGATTTGACAGGTTTTTAGTAATTTGGTGCCAAAGCCTGAGAGCAGGCATCCTACAGTCCTATGCATAAGATCTCAGTCATTTCATGAGACTGTGTCTCTGACCTGTGGCATTCACCAGTGCTTCTCAGCTCTTCTTTTTGTCCCTCCAGGAAGGACACTATGGAAAAGTTGGGTATTTCCCTTCCCCCAGGACAGTCAGGGTCTGAAAAAACACCCCACTAGATTAGTCAAAGGTAACATACTTTCTCTTGGGGTAGGCCTTGCTAAGAAATGCAGAGTTCTCTGTTATGTTTCAAAATGGTTCTTTTCCTCTTCCCTTCCAGGATAAAGCAGGAGCCTTTTCTGTAATCATGACAAAGAGAACATGGTAGAGTTTATGGTGGTAAAATATACAAAAATGTGCAGACCCCCATATGAATGGATCTCTGGAGTTTTTAACTCTCACGCTTGTCAAGTGAGCAGCCTACGATTTGCCAGTTCCACTTTAGGTTTTGCTCCCCTGGCACTGTTTCCTGTGGATGTTTCTGCTTTTGTGATTTGTGATTGTGTTTGGCTAAGTTGTAATTATCTGTATGCATCTGTCAGTCTCTCCAATTTTTGAGACAAAAGTATGCTAGATGACCTCACTTCTTTTATAAACGAAAGAAGAACTCTTGATTCTTTAGTTCTTTCAGATTTTTACCTGTTACGAAAGAATGAAGACTTGTAAACTCTTTTCTTCCTGAAAACCAGAACTTAAAAGTCCATCTATTTTTTTTTTTTTTTTAAGGCAAGCATAATTTACTGGATCCCTTGGAAAGCTTCTAGGCCCATTTTTCAGACGATCAGCAGCCACTTCCTCAATCCCTAAACTTCGCAGAGCATGGATTCATGGATTCTCATGCAGAGGATCTCAACCTCTGCAATTTTCTTTCAAGTTGTAAACTGCTCATTTGCATCTTTTTTTGTTTTGTTTTCATTTTATTTTATTTTATTTTCTAATATGCACAGGGTAAATTTAATCAAAGCATCTTTTTTTTGTACACAAATGGGGTACAACTTTTCATTTCTATGGTTGTACACAATGTAGATTCACAACATTCATATAATCATACATACACATAGGTAATATGTCTGTCTCAGTCTACTATCTTTCCTTCCCCCTCCCCATCCCATTCCATTTTCCTCTACACCATCCAAAGTTCCTCCTTTCTTCTCTTTCCCCATCCCCCACCAAGCCTCCCCCCGTTATGCATCATCATCCACTTATCAGAGAAAACATTCGTCCTTTGGTTTTTGGGGCTTGGTTCATTTCAATTAGCATGATATTCTCCATCTACTTTTAAATGTTTACAGATACAAATTTCTTCCTTTTCATAAAATAAGCTGTATGAAGCATGAAATGAAATCACCATTGTTTCTGTCATTTTATATCTATTCATAGACACAGAGTATATTTTTCTTCATTGCTTCATGGAAAGTCACTTCTTTCCCATGGTGGAGAGAAAGAATTATGGATTTTTACTGACATCATGTAAATGTAAAATTATTGTGCTTTGAAACACTAGTTAATTTTCCATTCATACTGTGATGAAATACATGTCGTTAGAGCATTTTTTTTAAAAAATGGAATACTATGAGATTAAGAGCACTGATCAACATGGGACCTATTTACAACATTCTATTTTAAAGAATAGATACAGAAGGGCACAATGTTTCTGGAGTTGAGTTTCAATAGAATTGCTGAATTTTGGTAATAATGAGAAAATACAATACCACTACTTTCAGTAAGTATGGATTGATATAAAAATTATTCCTAAATGATATTTATCATAATTAAAATATAGAGTGAAATGACCTAAATATTTTAAAGATAAAAGTGAAAACAAACTTTGACTAAATGCTTTTTGCTTATTTATTTTCTTTACCATTTACATTCATGATTTTGGGGTTTAGAATTTATTGTAGATATTCAAAATCAACATAATTTATCAACTGTTATCTACACTGAGAAAATTATGGCTGTTATTAACTAAATTTTGTGTTGTCATTGTTTCTTACAAATTTAGAAAAGATAGAGCATTATGCTTGTAAAGGCTTGTCAGCCAATAAATTATGTTTGTCTAGTTTAGAAATTTCCAACATTGTTATTCTGTGTTTCTCGATTTTTAAAAAGTAATTTCTCAAAAAACATGTTGAAAAGTCACTGTTTAAAATGACTGTTTACTTAAACAAGTGCCTACCAAGCTCTTTTTGTATAAAATAACTCAGAGAAACATGTACTCCAAAGTTATTTAAATTACAATAGAAATTTAAAAGAAGAAAAGAAGAAAACATTAATTAGAACTAACTTAAAAGCTTCATGACAGGCCAACCCTAAAATATGAGTAGTTTAAAATAACTACACAAACCTTTCTCTTTTATTTTCACAAAAGCACTTAAGGTGTCATCTAAAATTGCACCAGTATAAAATGGTTGATGTTTATAAAATATGCACTTGTTCATTCAGAAAATACATACTACTCTAACATTTTAAATCATACTGTATTAAAATATGAGTAAGTATATTTGCATAAACTTCTATTTCCATGATTCTATATGTTACACTTATAACCAAGCATTCATAGCAAACTCTTCTTTAGAGTAGCTTTAGAAAAGATATGTAGTAGTTTCCAATAATCCTTATGCTTGCTTTATGAACCTTTTCATATTATATGCAACAATTATATTAAAGTTACTTAAAAAAATTGTCAAATTCTCAGCAGAACTTTACAATATAAGAGGTACATTTTATATGTAAGGAACTAATTTCAAATAGACTCAAAATAAAAATAATATATTTTCGTTACTGATTAAAGTAGTGGGTGTATCTAGATTCTCTACAAAATTCTCAGCAAACTATATAATTTTAAAACATGGTCACAAAATGGGAAAAAGTTTGAAACATCTATGGTCTGTGATATTTAACATGATTATCTTAACACGTTAAATATGCATGTAATAAAATTTGAAATTAATTCTAGATAAAGAACCAGCATCAAATACCAGAATTTCAATAGGAAAAAAATTAAAAATGCTAAAGTCATTATTGTACATACAAAATCGATATGTTGGCTATTACCGTAATATTCTGTTATATAAGAAATTTAAAACAATAAGATATTTTTTAAAATATGGTGCTGTACTTTAAAAATGAAATAATTATTGCAGATAATTTTTTGTAAGTTTAAGAGTCCATGAAATTTAACCTTAAATACTGTGTAAGTCAACTATATTAAGCAAGCTCAGTAATGGACTGCATTATTTACATATTAAAAATCATTTTCAAAATTAAATGAAAAATAAAATACATGACAGTGCAAACTTAAATTAGTAATCACTTCTCTTGCTTACAAGGAGAGATACTATGAAATTTCCTAGGCGAAATTTGATAAAAATATGTGAAAAAATGAATAAATATTTAATGTTTATTCATTTGGTAAGATTTCTTGATGAGCCCCATTTTCCATGTCTATTCCTTTAATATGTCGTACTCCGTTCTTACAGAGTATAATTAGCTGCATTCATGAGTGTATTATTTCTTAATAGATTATGATCTAGAAGATAACTAGTTCTTCATGAACTCTGCATATTTGTATCCAGAGGTCTTATAGTCATGCTTATTTAGAGTCTGATGGATTCTGATATTTAGAATACATAAACTTGAATAACTCAACAATTTAACAGCCATCAACTGCAAAATGTGCACCTTTTTAAGTGCTCATTAAACGTTCATACAAAACAAAAATACGCTAAAACATTAAACAAGTCAACATAAATCTCAAAAATAAGATCATACAAAACAAGTTCTCTAACCATGATATTGTTAAATTGATGTGAAACACATAAAATAATTAGAAATTTTGTATGTATTAGTAATTAAGAAACAAATTTTTAGCTAATCAGTAAGGGAACACATGAATCTGAATAGAAATTAGACAAATATGTGAATTGAATGATAGCACAAATATCATTCAAGACATCAGAGTCAGTTAAATAAGAACTAAGAGGGAACTTAGCAATCATGCACATGTTGGAAATGAAGAAATATATGTCAAGTTTTCTTTTACAAAGAAAAGTAGAAGCAAAAGATCTCACAAAAAATGGAAGGAAGTAAATAGCAAAAAAAAAAAAAATTCAATAAAACAGAAATAAAGATCATCAAAATCAAAAACATGTTCTCTGAAAAGATTATTAAAATGAATAAATCCCTTATTGAGACTGATCATTACATAATATTGCATTAAAAAATCATAGGCTTATAACATAAATATCTCACATCCACATTTTGGATTGTAAATTTCACTTACTAGATAATATTTTATCTTGATAAGATTATTATTTTCTCTAAATCTAAAAATGTGCAAATATTAAATAAATATTTTCAATTAAGATATATCTAATTAGTAAAATATATATAACCCTAAAACAATTGAAAGATCATAAAAGCAATTAGATATATTGGACATAGTGTTAATAATCTTAATATTTAAATAATTTAGCAAAAATAACAATACACCCTCCATAAAATTCTACAATGACATGAATATGCATTCCAACAAAAGAGAGCTAAAAATTTGGAATAAGCTTAAACTTCTTGGTAAAAAAAATTTTGAAAATTAAATTATATAACATGAGCTCACAAATTATCAAAGAAGAATTGAGAACTGATCTATGAATGCACATGCTATTGGCAAATGTTGGCAAAAAAGTAAATTGTTTAGCAATTTCAAAAATCCCAAATTCTGATGTAAAATATGATTATCATTCTCACCAGGTGTTTACCAATTATATGAATCGTTTCAAGAGTCAACTTTTTTCTTTCACCATTTTCTCTTGTGTATGTGTGTTTTCTATTTCACTAATTCATTCTGTCATCTTTGTTATTTCCTTCTTTTCTTCCATGTAATAAAATAATAAAATCCTTGGTGGTCTTGAAAACACTAGCTGTATAATTTTCCATAACTGTAACAATTTCCACAAATTTAGTAGATCAAAACACCCAGTTTTGTTAAGACAGAATTGAGTGGGGTACTGATGGGTACTTCCTGAGAGTCTTATCAGTTGTCAGGTGAGTCAGGTTGTTGATTGGGCTTCATTTCTTCTTCCTCTATTCTTTGTGGTTAGTTTTCACTTTCTAAAAATTATCTATATTTTAATTGATAAATAATAGTTCATATATACTATTGGTAGGAAGGTAAATTAGTATGTATGTTCTGGAAAACAGATTTTTCAAAAAAACCCAAATAATATATGATTCATTAATTTTTAAATGTAGTTTTAATCAGCACATAATAATTACATATACTTATGACTTGCAGTGTGAAAATTTACAATGGGTAATGAAAAATTCAGGTTAATAAGCATTTCCATCTCCTATTGCTGTGGAAAAGAAGCATAATTAGGGAAAAGCAGATTCATATATTTTTGAAAATTCAAGGGAATCATTCTCTTCCAGGTTCATTCAGATCATTAGCCAAATCTACTCCCTGGCAGTAATAGGATTATGCTTTCCATTTTCTTGCTGACTAGCAGCTGGAGGTATTTACTGTCTCCTGGAGACTCTGCACTGATGATCCCTTACTGCTTCATCTTCAAAGTCTGTGACAGAGAGTCTCCTTCATGTGGAACCCCTCTCACACTTTGACATTGCTCTGAAATGTCCCCTTAAAGGCTCACCTGATAGGTTAGGAACACCTGGTATAATCCCCCTTTGTTAGAGTCACCAAGCCATGTAATATAAACTATTACTGGTATGACTGACCCATATGTGCACAAATTCCAGAGATTATTTAGGGTGTATGTACCAGACGTGGAAATCATTGGAGCAATTTTTGGATAATATCTACCACAGTGTTT